>SJYC01107699.1:0-70325 GCA_006408675.1 Madoqua kirkii | reverse complement strand
ACCATGATTTCATTCCAGCAAAAAGAGGAGCGGTCATCTCGCTGCAACTTCCATGGGGACTTCATGTGCGGACACTGTGTGTGCCATGAGGGCTGGTAAGTGTGAAGGGGGTGAAGCCGGCACCCAGGATGCCAGCAGCTCCCAGTGAAGGGGCCTGCAAGCGCTTGATGCTGGGCACACCATGGAGGCAGGCTGAGGAGGCGGTGGCAGCCGGGCATGGAAAAGGCTGAGAAAGGGGCACATCCAGTTGGTGGATTCAAATCACTTTGAAAAACATGGATATGGGAATTCCCTGATGGTCCAGTGGTTAGGACTTGGGGTTCTCATGGCTGGAGCTGTGGGTTCATTCCCTGATTGGGAAACTTAAGATCCTGCAAGCCATCCAGTGCAACACCCACCCCACCACCCAAAAAAACCCTGGATAATTCTTGAAAAAATACCTGGGTATATTGGATTATCTCTGGAAAGTCATTTAAGAAGCAGGACAGTGACCATCAGGGTGTTGTGGGTTGGGCAGAGGGGGAGGCTGACTTTGCCCTCCATCCCTTTTGAGCCTTTAGTATCTGAGCCATCCTGGAGAAGGAAATGGCTACCCACTCCAGTATGCTTGCCTGGAAAAATCCCATGGACAGAGGAGCCTGGTGGGCTACAGTCCATGGGGGTGCAAAGAGTCGGACACGACTGTGCACACAGCACATTTGAGCCATGGGCCCCTATTCCCTGAGCAGAAGTGAGTCACGAATGAGTGATAGTAAGAGAAGGGCTTTTCAAGCTTCAGGACACTGAACAGGTTTGTCGTGACTTGAGAGGATAGAGGGAGGGTCTCAGGGAACTGAGGTTTGAGTTCAGTTCAACCACTGCTGTCTGCTTAACTTAGACCCATTTAGAGCCTCAGTTTCCTCATCTGTAAAATGGGATGATGAAGGCCCAGCCTTCTTGCTGGGCAGTGGGGAAGTGACTGGCTCCTCCTGCAGGAGCGGCAAGACCTGTAACTGCTCCACCGGCTCCCAGAGCGACCTGCAGCCCTGCCGGCGGGAGGGCGAGGACAAGGTGTGCTCCGGGCGGGGCGAATGCCAGTGTGGGCACTGTGTGTGCTACGGCGAAGGCCGCTACGAGGGTCAGTTCTGCGAATATGACAACTTCCAGTGCCCCCGCACCTCTGGGTTCCTCTGCAATGGTGAGCTGCTGACCCGAGTCGGGTGGCGCGGGGCTTTGGGGTGGGCCGGGTGCCCCGCTGGCTGTCCCATCAGAGCCCAAGTAGGGAGAGCCACACCAGGAGTCAGAATCCCCACGTGCAGGCCTAGCCCTCTTGCAGATTCCCTGAGCACCTCCCCCAAGTCCAGCCCCAACCTGGACCTCTCTCCTCCTCCAAAAACTTGATGCCCAAGGCCCCTATCAGCATGACATTACCCTTATGTTTAAGACTCTGGCTCCCCTGAGGTCCTCCAGTCCACGCTCACCTTCTTCTCCACTCTCCCATCCCACTAGGGTGGGTACTACCCAGCTCGGTCTCAGGGACTGGTGCTGGAAGGCATGGTGATCTTTCCTCTCTTGGAAGGTGCTACATCTCTGGCAGGCAGGGCCTGGGGTAATGCATCCCACAGGGCCCAACACAGTGTGGGTCCAGGCCAGGGGCCCTTAGGCTGGCCAGAGCTTCTAGAATTGGGCAAGGGCCACAGAACCCACAGGGGCCACAGGGAAGGACTGACTGGGAAATGGAAAAGATTGAATGAAAATCCACTCACCAAATACTTATTAAATCCCAACTGTATACTTGCCACTGGGGGTCTACTCTTTCCTTCATTCTTGCTTTTATCTGCCTTCTCTTCTCTTTACCTGCCTACCCCACAGTGTACTCAGAGAAATGAAGGGAGAACCCAGGATGTCTGGAGAAAGACAGGTATTTAGCACAGATGGAGTCATGAGATAGGAAGGGAGGGAGATGCTGCTGGAAAGGAGGCAGGGCCAGAGTGTGAGGGGTTTGGATTCCAGGCCAGGATGTATCCAGTTTTAGCCTAGTCCACACTTTTTCTTAAAGGGCCAGACATTAAATGTTTTCAGTTTTGTAGGCCAAACAATTTCTATCACTACTACTCAGCTCTGCCGTTGTAGCAGAAAGCAGCTATAAGCAATACAGAAGCAAACGAGTGTGGCTCTGTTCCAGTAACACTTTTGCAAAAGCAGGTGGTGAGCTGGATTTGGCCTGCAGGCTGCAGTTGTCAACCCCTATTGTAGCAAGGATACTGGACTTTATCCTTTGGGCAAAAGGAGTCATTGGAGGTTTTAATTTCATTTTCTCTTTATATGTTAACTTTGTATCCAGCCACCTTGCTCAACTAACTTATGAAACCTAGTAACTTATCTATAGAGTCATCTTGCTATTTGGGGACATTTCTGATACTGGCAAATAATGACAGTTTTCTGTTTCTTACTTTCCAATAAGTATGTTTTATTTCTTTTTCTTACCTTATTGCATTGGCCAGGACTCACCAGAGGTTCTTAAACAGGGGAGACATATGTCTGGGTTTGTGTTTTGGGGTGATCACTCCATCTGCAGAGTGGAAGGTAGAGGGCAGAATAGAGCTGGAAAAATGGAGAGAAGGGAGTTCCAGGAAAGAAGGAAGAGATGACTCTGTCCATGGCTGGAGACATCCTAGCTCCCAAGGCAGCTCCGCCGGGTGGGCGGCCTGGACTGCAGGTGCAAACGTGCCTCTCCTCTCTCACCTTCCCTTCTTGCAGACCGGGGACGCTGCTCCATGGGCCAGTGCGTGTGTGAGCCTGGCTGGACAGGGCTGAGCTGCGACTGTCCTCTCAGCAACGCCACCTGCATCGACAGCAACGGGGTAGGCCTGAGCGTGAGGCAGGCAGTGGGGGACGGTGGGCGGGGCCCCCTCTCAGACAGGGATGGAGGCGCAGCTGGCTCACGGGGGCCTCCTCCCACCTCAGGGCCTCTGTAACGGGCGTGGCTACTGTGAATGTGGCCGTTGCCACTGCAACCAACAGTCACTCTACACGGACACCGTCTGCGAGATCAACTACTCGGCGGTGAGGCCAGACTTGCTGGGTGTGGGTGCGGGGACCCATCGCCATGGGAGCTGCCCAAGGGGGTCAGGTTGCAGGAGCAGGCCTGGCAGGGGCCACCCAGCACAGTGCCCTTCTGCCCTTCCTCCTCGCCCACCCAGATCCACCTGGGCCTCTGTGAGGACCTGCGTTCCTGCGTGCAGTGCCAGGCCTGGGGCACCGGTGAGAAGAAGGGGCGCACGTGCGAGGAGTGCAGCTTCAAGGTCAAGATGGTGGATGAGCTTAAGAAAGGTACAGGGCAGGCAAGAGAACGAGGCAAGGGGAGACCTCTGAGAGGTGGGGGTGTTGCTCATGGGGCGGGGCTGTAGAGCTGGGTAGGGGGCTCGTAGTCCAGTGAGGACAGGCAGCCCACAAAGAGGGCTTCCAGGCCTGGGGAGTGGTCACAGAATCCAGACCGGCCACACAGATCCAGGGAGGGGACGCGTAGTCTGGCCAGGGCACCCAGTCCTGGGGAGGGGGCTATGAATGTAGCAAAGGCGCAGAAAGGGCCCTGGGGCACACAGCCTCCTTTCCTCTGGTCAGAAAAATGTTCTAGAAGCCCAGCTCCTGAGTGGTGCCCAGGACAGGCACAGATTTGCAGGCTTTGGTGGTCCTGGGCAGGGCAGCCCCCACTTTACCCTCCCCTCCTCTGCCCCTCATGTGCACAGTCTGCTGGGAACTCACATTCTTCCCCAGGGAGAGGCCTCCTCTTCGCCACGCAGACCCCGTGATGGGCGGGGTGGGCCCCAGAGCAAGGCCGTGGTGAGGAGCAGACTCCTCGCTAGGCCCTGAGGCACTCCCGGTTGGGGTTGGGTGCCCTGCTGACCGTCTCTGTCTGCAGCGGAGGAGGTGGTGGAGCACTGCTCCTTCCGGGATGAGGATGACGACTGTACCTACAGTTACACCGTGGAGGGCGACAGCGCCCCCGGGCCCAACAGCACCGTCCTGGTGCAAAGGAGGAAGGGTGAGCCGGCGGCAGGGATGGGCCTGGGTGGCCTGTCAGACCTGTGTCGGGGGATTGGCACTGGCTCCTTCCTCCTCCTCTTTCCTCCCTAGAATGCCCCCCGGGCACCTTCTGGTGGCTCATCCCCCTGCTCATCTTCCTCCTCCTGTTCCCGGTCCTGCTGCTGCTGCTCTGCTGGAAGTACTGTGCCTGCTGCAAGGTGGGGGCTCCCCCGGTCCCCACTGGGGTCCCTGTAAGGGCCAGAGGCCAAGTGAACCCACACATTCTGCCCAGCTCTGGTGCCATCCCCACCCCAGCCCCTCGCCTCTGCCAGCCACCAGTGGCCGGATTCCTGGGAGTCCCTGGCCAGGGAGTCAGCCGCATGCAAAGGGTCACGAGAGCCAACAGGAAGGAAGGGTTCTGCCCACCAGGAGCTGGCCGTCTCCCTGGGAGGAAAGACTGGAGACAGGAGTGTGCAGAGCATGGCCCGGTGTGGGATACTGAAGTGGGCAGAGGCGCCCGTACGGCAGCCCCCAGGGTCGTACTCTTGTGTTTTACAGGGAAAAAGTGTTCTGTGATCAAATGCTTTTGAGAAAGCGGTTTCTCCTCTGCAGGGCTTCTTGGAGCCTTTGAGCTAGTTGTTTGCACAATGAAACTACATGGAGAAGGAATTCACTGCTTCCCAAAGGGGGTTTGATCACAGAACCTTTTACTTTCCAGAGTAGATAGCGGGACCAGAGTCCCATGGCATGCATTCTGGGTACCCTCTGCCCCCTTCGCCTCTGTGCCCACACCCAGGCCCCTGTAACTGCTTGGATATCCCCATGTCTGGGAAAGGCACTGCTGACCCCTCTGGACCACTGGCGTGGGCGGGAGGCAGTAGCCAGAGGGACTTCCCTGGGCCGGTTCGGCCGTCTCAGCTCTAATCCCCACCCTCCTTGCCTCCTAGGCCTGCCTGGCCCTTCTTCCTTGCTGCAACCAAGGTATGGGCCTGGCCTCGGCGGGGGCGGTGGGCCTCTGACAGCTCCTTCCTTCAGCGAGGGTGGAGGGGAAGCAGGGCACCAAATCTGGGACAGAGGGCGGGGAGTGTGGGGGGGTCCCACCTGTGGGGTGTGGTGGGGGAGGGTCTAGAAAGCAGCCTCTCAGCCCTGTACTGAGGCCCAGGTCCCACAGGTCACATGGTGGGCTTCAAGGAAGACCACTACATGCTGCGAGAGAACCTGATGGCCTCGGACCACCTGGACACGCCCTTGCTGCGCAGCGGGAACCTCAAGGGGCGTGACACGGTCCGATGGAAGATCACCAACAATGTGCAGCGCCCGGGCTTCGCCTCGCGCGCTGCAGGCGCCAGCCCCTCGGAGCTGGGTGAGGCCCGGGCTGGGCACCGTGGTCCTGGCTCCTGGCGCTGCCCCTGGGGCCCAGGGCACGCTCACCACTGCTCCCTGCTCCGGGATCCAACATCCCTCTTTTCTCTGGGTATCGGGTGCAGGCACATGCCTGGCACCTCCTACCCTTCCTGAGGGGTACACACCCCTAGTGCCCCACAGTCCGAGCATGGCTTCTGGAGGGGGCTTCTGCGGTGCCCGCCATGGTGGGACTGATGACCCCCCCTCTTCTCGCCTGCCCTAGTGCCCTACGGACTGTCCCTGCGGCTCGCCCGCCTCTGCACTGAGAACCTGCTGAAGCCTGGCACGCGAGAGTGCGACCAGCTGCGCCAGGAGGTGGAGGAGAATGTAAGGAGCCAGTCCCCGGCAGTGGGCGCCTCTGGGCCGGGTGTGAGATGAGGGGTAGTAAGCAGACTCCTGAAGTCTGGATTGGGCTGGGCCAGAGGGAGGCCAGGGGCTGAGAGGGGCACTGTGGTCAAGACCCCTGACCAGCGCCTGGCTCAGATGTGTATAAGAGACAGGGTCCCACCTGTGGGGTGTGGTGGGGGAGGGTCTAGAAAGCAGCCTCTCAGCCCTGTACTGAGGCCCAGGTCCCACAGGTCACATGGTGGGCTTCAAGGAAGACCACTACATGCTGCGAGAGAACCTGATGGCCTCGGACCACCTGGACACGCCCTTGCTGCGCAGCGGGAACCTCAAGGGGCGTGACACGGTCCGATGGAAGATCACCAACAATGTGCAGCGCCCGGGCTTCGCCTCGCGCGCTGCAGGCGCCAGCCCCTCGGAGCTGGGTGAGGCCCGGGCTGGGCACCGTGGTCCTGGCTCCTGGCGCTGCCCCTGGGGCCCAGGGCACGCTCACCACTGCTCCCTGCTCCGGGATCCAACATCCCTCTTTTCTCTGGGTATCGGGTGCAGGCACATGCCTGGCACCTCCTACCCTTCCTGAGGGGTACACACCCCTAGTGCCCCACAGTCCGAGCATGGCTTCTGGAGGGGGCTTCTGCGGTGCCCGCCATGGTGGGACTGATGACCCCCCCTCTTCTCGCCTGCCCTAGTGCCCTACGGACTGTCCCTGCGGCTCGCCCGCCTCTGCACTGAGAACCTGCTGAAGCCTGGCACGCGAGAGTGCGACCAGCTGCGCCAGGAGGTGGAGGAGAATGTAAGGAGCCAGTCCCCGGCAGTGGGCGCCTCTGGGCCGGGTGTGAGACGGGTGGCGGGAGGGCAGAGGGAAGCCGCCGTGGCGCCTGGATGTGTCCGGGTGGGAGAGAAGGGCTTCCTCGGACACGTGCATGGCCGGGGGGGTCACCCTGGGATGTGCCCCCTGTGAATGCTTCCAGAAGGGTAGAGCCACTGCTCATGCCCATGGCCATGCCCCCAGCCACGCCCAGGAGGTCCTCTGGGTGCAGGGGCTCCCCTAGGGTCCCAGCCTCACAGCCCTCCCTTGCCCGGCAGCTGAACGAGGTGTACCGACAAATCTCAGGCGCCCACAGCCTCCAGCAGACCAAGTTCCGGTGGGTCCTGGGCGCCCAGGGTGGGGTTGGGGGTGGGGCGCTGCTCCCATAGCTAATGCCAGGGGATTTCTCCCAAGCAGATAATCCCTGCCCCCTAGGGACCTTCTGGCTCATGGTCTTCACTTTGTCCCCCACAGGCAGCAGCCCAACGCTGGGAAAAAGTGAGTCAAAGACACATCGGTGGGTAGTACCAGCCCCAAGTCCCACCTCCCCCATCCACACTTCCATCTCCATCATCTCTGCCCCATGGGAGAGGAGGGCTGTCTGGGTCTGTCCTGGGGTAGGACTTTTACTGAACACATACCCGTGTGAAGCCCTCACCAAGAGCCAGCCCCTGTATGGGAACAAGGAACCCACAGGGAAACGAGCCAACCCAGTCCCTGGCCTCACATGGGTAATAGCCCCCACCCAGTACCAGGGACGGCTGGTGCCCAGAGCCAGCCCTCCTCTGAGGCCAAAGCCTTGATCCTGGAGGCGCCACTGGTTACTAACCAGATGGTCTAGTGGGTGACACACTTCTTTCCCAGTTCCCACCCCGAGTCCCAGACCCCCCAGGGAAGAGTGAGGTAGGGTTCAATACCAAGAAGACAAAACCCAGCTCTCACTGGACACATCACTGTCAGTAAGAACCACTGAGACTGGCCTTTGAGTGCTGACCACCGGCCAGGCCTTGTTCTAAGGACTCGTGTGTGTGGTTCTTACTCAAGTGGGTATCATTGCTGAGCCCACTGTATAGTTGAGGAAACTGAGGATCAGAGAAGTAACTTACCCAAGGTTACCTGGCCATTAAGACAGAACCAGGGGAATTCCCTCGTGGTCCAGCAGTTAAGGCTTCCCAGGTGGCTCAGTGGTAAAGAACCTGCCTGCCAGTGCAAAGGACAAAAGACACGGGTTCAGTCCCTGGGTCTGGAAGATTTCCTGGAGTAGGAATGGCAACCCACTCCAGTATTCTTGTATGGAAAATTCCATGGATGGAGGAACCAGGCGGGCTATGGTCCATGGGGTCACAAAGAGTTGGACACGACTGAGTTCAACACAGGAGCAGCAGTTAAGAGTCAGGCTTTCGCTGCCAGGGACCAGGTTTCAATTTCCATATGGTTGGGTTAAAAAAAAAAAGAAAAAAAACTTTAAGATGAAGAGCCAGGATTGCAGCCAGGTAGTCTGGGCTGTCCCCTTCGTCTTTGCTACCCCGCCTCTACGTGTGCGTCATCAGCCCTTCTGGGAGAGGTGGGCAGGGAGAGGAGCCTCCTCTCACAGATAAGGACCCTGAGGCTGCAGACGGTGGTGGCGGGGCCAGGCTGGGTCTCTGCATCTGTCTGGCTCTAAAAATACCGCTTTTTGCTGCCTGGAATCTTGTGCCCTGATGCAGAGAGGACAGGAGGGGCGGCCAGGGGCGCGTGGCAGCCTCCCAGATGGCCTAACACCCCTCCCCGCCACCCCACCCCCAGGCAGGACCACACCATTGTGGACACGGTGCTGATGGCTCCTCGCTCAGCCAAGCAGGCCCTGCTGAAGTTGACAGAGAAGCACGTGGAGCAGGGAGCCTTCCATGAGCTCAAGGTGGCCCCTGGCTATTACACGCTCACCGCAGACCAGGGTAGGTGGGCAGGCTCCCTGTGCCCCTCCCTCTCACCTCCCACCCCTGTGCAGCCCCCTGAGCCCTGTCTGACGGCTCCCCACCAGATGCCCGGGGCATGGTGGAGTTCCAGGAGGGTGTGGAGCTGGTGGACGTGCGGGTGCCTCTGTTTATCCGGCCCGAGGATGACGATGAGAAGCAGCTGCTGGTGGAGGCAATCGACGTGCCCGTGGGCACCGCCACCCTTGGACGCCGCCTGGTCAATATCACCATCATCAAGGAGCAAGGTCGGTTAGGATGGGGCCCACCGGGAACCCAAAAGGGACTCTGGGACCCTTGTCTCTCCTCACATCCAAGTAGAAGTGGGACCTGGCCCTGTGGCCTAGGCAAGCGACTCAACCTCTGAGCCTTGGTTTCTCCATCTGCAAAATGGGTATCGGGCTCTTGTGAGGGGTATGGCTGTACCCCTCTCATAAGTACGCGGTGGGGGGCTTCTCTTATCATCACCAGAGGGTACTGAGTTCTGGAGCCGTCCCACGACCCTCTCCTTGTCCTGTGGCCTTTGAACTTGAGACTGAATGGGTCCCCAGGATGCCAGGACATCAGAGCAAGAAGGGACCTGGGGCGGCTTCTGCCCAGGCTTACCTAGAAGGCAGGCAAGGCGTCACCCCACCGTCACCCACCTTGCCTTCCCTGCTAGTTCCTCTGGGAACCTGGACTTGCTGATAACTGTCCTCCAGTGTCCGGAGGGTCTGTTCTATTCGCTGACCCCTCCTCCCCACTTGCCGCAGAACCTAGGCCTGCTCTGCCCCGGCCCTCAGTCTCAGCCCTCATCTCTGGTCTTGCCGCTGCCTGGCCTCCCTTCTCTGCCCTGACCCTTCCAGGATGTCAGCTGGACACTGTTCCAGCCTTGTCAACTTTTCCTGGAAGACTTTTCCAGCCCCTCTGTCCACCCTCTCCAGAGAGCAGAGGGGTGAGGGGTAGTAAGCAGACTCCTGAAGTCTGGATTGGGCTGGGCCAGAGGGAGGCCAGGGGCTGAGAGGGGCACTGTGGTCAAGACCCCTGACCAGCGCCTGGCTCCTTGCACCAGCGGGATCGTGTCCTTTGAGCAGCCCGAGTACTTGGTCAGCAGCGGGGAGCACGTTGCCCGCATCCCCGTGGTCCGGCGCATCCTGGACAGCGGCAAGTCGCAGGTCTCCTACCGCACGCAGGACAACACCGCCAAGGGCAACCGGGTGAGTCCTTGCCACGAGGTCAGGCGCATCCCAAGGGCCCAGTAGAGGCCGGACACAGCGGCATCCTGGGTCTCTGGATGCTGGTGTGCCACAGGCTGGCCTCCCAAGGACACATTCCCCCTGCCACCCTGCAGCAGGGGCATCAGTTCAGTTCAGTCGCTCAGTCATGTCCAACTCCTTGCGACCCCATGGACTGCAGCACCCCAGACCACCCTGTCCATCATCAACTCCCAGAGCTTATTCACATTCATGTTCATTGAGTCGGTGATGCCATCCAGCCATCTCATCCTCTGCGTCCCCTTCTCCTCCCGCCTACAGTCTTTCCCAGCATCAGAGTCTTTTCAAATGAGTCAGGAAGATCTCTTGGAGGAGGAAGTGGCAACCTACTCCTGTTCTTGCCTGGAAAACCCTATGACAGAGGAGCCTAGTGGGCTACAGTCCATGGGGTGGCAAAGAGTCAGATAGGACTGAGCGATTTCACTTTCACTTTCACCAAAAAGGCCAGTGATGCCCTGAATAAGGCCTCATCATGTCCAGACCATCCGTGTCCCCCTTGCAACATTCCAGGACCCATCCAGACACTCTTCAAAGAAATAGACTACTCCCTCTGCCATGGCCCAGGGACTCTGGCCTTCTTGACGGGGGATCACAGGCCTCAGCCTGGGGACATGTCATTGCCAGGCAGGCCCTCTGTCGGCCAGGCCACAGGACCGATCCTTCGGGGCAGGGAGGGCCTCGTGGTGAGCTGGTGTCAACTTTATCACTTTTTCACAACTTAATCACTCTTGGACAACAGCCATGTCCGTGCTTAGTGTGGCTTATATGTCTGTTTTTCTAAATTACCACAATGTTTTGTGTATTTTGGCCATGCTGGTGGCTTGCGAGATCTTAGTCCCCCAACCAGGGATCAAACCTGGACCCAGGGGCCTGGCAATGAACTTGAAGAGTCCTAACCACTGGACTGCCAGGGAATTCCCTATTACCATCACCAGTTTTTTTAAATTAATATTTTTATTGGTCTACAGTTGATTTACCATATTGTCTTTCTGCTGTACAGCTAAGTGAATCAGTTAAACATCGACATATATCCACTCTTTTTTAGATTCTGTTCCCATATAGGTCATTACAGAGTACTGGGTAGAGTTCCCTGTGCTATACCATAGGTTCTTATTAGTTATCTATTTTATACCTATTACCAACATTTTAAAACTAAAAATATTCATGTCAAAACTTCACTAGACTTTCCTCTTGGACCAGTGGTTAAGATGCTGCACTTTCACTGGTGGGGGCATGGGTTCGATCCTGGTTCGGGGAAGTTCCATATGCCACAGAGTGTGGCCCAAAATTGAAAACAAAACAAAACTTCACTCAAGAAGTATTAAAGGTTAGTCACACTGGCCTGCAGGCCCACTTGGCAATCACGAGAGCAAGTGTGCACACATACCCTATTCCTTATTTCTTTTTATAGGTAGGGATAGTTTTCATTACTGCTCTAGTGCTCCCAGTAAAAATTCCAAAAAGGAATCTGTACAACCATAACTTCACTGAAAGTGAAAAAGTGAAAGTGTTAAGTCACTCAGTCATGTCTGAGTCTTTGTGGCCCATGGACTGCAGCCCATCAGGCGCCTCTTTCCATGGGATTTTTCCAGGCAAGAATGCTGGAGTGGGTTGCCTTTCCTTTCTCCGGAGGATCTTCCCCACCCAGGGATCAAACCTGAGTCTCCTGCATTGCAGGCACATTCTTTACCATCTGAGCCACTAAGTTCAGTTCAGTTCAGTCGCTCAGTTGTGTCCGACTCTTTGGACCCCATGAATCGCAGCACGCCAGGCCTCTCTGTCCATCACCAACTCCCAGAGTCCACTCAGACTCACGTCCATTAAGTCAGTGATGCCATCCAGCCATCTCATCCTCTGTCGTCTCCTTCTCCTCCTGCCCCCAGTCCCTCCCAGCATCAGAGTCTTTTCCAGTGAGTCAACTTTTCACATGAAATGGCCAAAGTACTAGAGTTTCAGTTTTAGCATCATTCCTTCCAAAGAAAACCCAAGGCTGATCTCCTTCAGAATGGACTGGTTGGATCTCCTTGCAGTCCAAGGGACTCTCAAGAGTCTTCTCCAACACGACAGTTCAAAAGCATCAATTCTTTGGCGCTCAGCTTTCTTCACAGTCCAACTCTGACATCCAAACATGACCACTGGGAAAACCATAGCTTTGACTAGATGGACCTTTTTTGGCAAAGTAATGTCTTTGCTTTTCAATATGCTATCTAGGCTGGTCATAACTTGCCTTCCAAGGAGTAAGTGTCTTTTAATTTCATGGCTGCAGTCACCATCTGCAGTGATTTTGGAGCCCACCAAAATAAAGTCTGACACTGTTTCCACTGTTTCCCCATTTATTTCCCATGAAGTGATGGGACCAGAAGCCACAATCTTCGTTTTCTGACTTAATCCCAAGATGTTCAGGAAAAAGCTCTAGGGCATTGAAAACTAAAAACTGGAGGTACTAGAAGCACCCCACCCAGGAAGCAGGACCAGGGGGCTGGTGGGATTCAGACTTCAGAGCCCCAGGGTGGGGAACAGTTCCTCCCTCCTAGGTGAGGCCTGCAAATTTCAGCTCCCCTGGCTGAGTGCCTGCCTGTGTGGGACCCTCCTGTACCCGCATCCTTGTCTCTCTGTGCCTTGGTTCAAATCCCAGCTCCACCACAACTACCTGGGTGAACTTGGGCATCTTTCTTTACCTCTGTGTGCCTCAGTTACCTGTTCTGTAAAATGGGACAGTAATATCTCTACCTCACTCTGCCCTGAGGAAGAAACGAGCTAATATCTGTAAAGTGCTTGATGCACAAGAGGTACTGTATGAACAGGAGCCATTCCGTGTCCACGTGGGACAGTTGTGCGTGAGGGTCTCTGCATTGGCTGTGGGGTGGGGGTGGAGCGTGTGGCCTTGGGCTCATCTCCCAGGCCTGCTCCAACTCTGACCCCTTCCCATTCCTAGGACTACATCCCCATGGAGGGTGAGCTGCTATTCCAACCTGGGGAGACCTGGAAGGAGCTGCAGGTGAAGCTGCTGGAGCTGCAGGAGATGGACTCCCTCCTGCGGGGCCCCCAGACCCGCCGCTTCTACATCCAACTCAGCAACCCCAAGTTCGGGGCCCGCCTGGGCCAGCCCCAGTCTGCCACTGTCATCATTGGGGACCGAGGTAGCTGGAGCCTGGGATCAGGTTAAGCAGGTGGGGAGGAGGGCTGGGGCTTCTTGAAAGTCTCAGCCATAAAAATACAGAATGCTCCATTAAATTTGAATCTCAGATAAATAACAACTCAACTCGTAGTATAAGTATATCCCATATGCTATCTGGGATATACTTATTCTTAAAAAGTATCTTAGTGTGAAATTCCAGTTTAACTAGGCATCTTGTATTTATCTGGCAACCCTGCTCTCAATCAGAGAGACTGGGATCATGTGGCCACAGGCTGGGAATCCCACCGTTAGGCCTTAGCCCTTTGACTTAAGCCTTAGTTCAAGCTAAAATGCAGGTGTTTCAGAAGGGGTGAAACACTTATGGGCCCTTAGCTTCCAGTATAGTGGGGCCTGTGAGCCCACCCTGGAGGTGAGGTTTGCCAAGAGGATGGGAGTGGAGGGGTCTTGGGGTAGGGGAGAGAGGAAGGGTGTTGGAAGGAGAAAATGTTCCCTGTGGGACACACCTTGGCTGCCAAAGGGACAAAGGGAGCAAGCCCTCATCTCTCTGAGACCCTCCTGGGTCCCCCTAGAGCAGAGGGAAGGTTCAGTTCAGTTCAGTTGCTCAGTCGTGTCAGACTCTTTGTGACCCCATGGACCATGGCACGCCAGGCCTCCCTGTCCATCACCGACTCTAGAGTTTACTCAAACTCATGTCTATTGAGTTGGTGATGCCATCTAACCATCTCATCCTCTGTCATCCCCTTCTCCTCCCGCCTTCAATCTTTCCCAGTATCAGGGTCTTTTCAAATGAGTCAGTTCTTCGCATCAGGTGGCCGAAGTATTGGAGTTTCAGCTTCAACATCAGTCCTTCTAATGAACATTCAGGGCTGATCTCCTTTAGAATGGACTGGTTGGATCTCCTTGCAGTCCAAGGGACTCTCAAGAGTCTTCTCAAACACCACAGTTCACAAGTGTCAATACTTCGGCCCTCAGCTTTCTTTAGGGTCCAACTCTCACATCCATATGTGTGACGTGATGTAGGAGGGAAGGAGTCTTGGTGTTTAACTAGGCGTCTGGTGCCCCCTGGTGGTGCACATGGGTTCCTGCCCCCTCAAAGCCAGAGAGGAGTCTTTGCTGACTGCCTTGCCCTGGCTTGACCCTCTGCAGACGAGCTGGACCGGAACCTAATGAACCAGACTGTGTCATCACCCCCACCGCCCCGGGGCGACCTTGGTGCCCCACAGAACCCCAATGCCAAGGCTGCTGGGTCCCGGAAGATCCACTTCAACTGGCTGCCGCCTCCTGGCAAGCCAATAGGGTACCGGGTAAGGTGGGGGCCAACGAGGGAGGTGGATGGGAGGCCGGGCACACATTGCGGAGGTGGGCCCGCCGAGGCCAGAGAGGGCCCCAGGGAGAGGAGAGGGCGTGCTTGGCCTCAGTGGGTGGGGAACCCCCATCGGCCCCTGAGAGAGGAAGAAGTCCCTGGAATGTGGCCCCGAGAACCCAGAAACACCTGTGCTCTGGGCCAGCCCTGCTGTGTGTGCCTGGCAGGACTCAGTCCCTCCATGTCTGTGTGCCCACGGGACTGTAAAGGCAGGGCTCAGCGGAGGGATGGTGGGCTCTGCCAGCTGCTCCCCGCTGAGCAGCCCTGCCCTGGGCACAGGTGAAGTACTGGATCCAGGGTGACTCCGAGTCCGAAGCCCACCTGCTTGACAGCAAGCTGCCCTCAGTGGAGCTCACCAACCTGTACCCACACTACGACTACGAGATGAAGGTGTGCGCCTACGGGGCGCAGGGCGAGGGCCCCTACAGCTCCCTGGTGTCCTGTCGCACCCACCAGGAAGGTGAGGCCTCGCCACGTCCATCCCCGGCCACCCTGATGCCAGCCTGCCCAGCCCTGGCCCCACCCAGAACTCTGCCCTCTTGTCCGCTGTTGACGGCGCTCTGCCCCACCCAGTGCCCAGCGAGCCCGGACGTCTGGCCTTCAACGTCGTCTCCTCCACTGTGACCCAGCTGAGCTGGGCCGAGCCAGCCGAGACCAACGGCGAGATCACAGCCTATGAGGTCTGCTACGGCCTGGTCAATGAGGACAACCGTAAGGGCCCGCCCTCCCCTTCTGCCTCCAGGGAGGGGAGGGGGCGGAGACCGGGAGGAGGTCACAGCATCCAGGTCAGTGGATGAGTCCCCCTGTCTGGTTGCCCGGTCCCCCGGTCAGGTTTGGGCTGAGTTAGTTGCATTCCAAAGCAGAGCCCAGAAGCTCCCAGGGCAGGTGAGGATGGAAGGCCTGAGGTTATGTGTGTGCAGTGGGGTCACAGGTCCAGAGTGCCTGCCCACGCAGGTTAACGAGAGTGGCTCAATTCTACATGGGTGTCTTCAGGTCAGGGTAGAGAGATTTAGCAAATAAAAAGCAGAGGACGCCCTGAACTTCAAACAGTTTTTCTAGTACATTTCATGCAACGTGTTATCTGGCAGCCCTAGGCCACAGCACTAGGCAGAACTCCCGTCCTGGAAGGGTGAGGTGACCCTTGCACTTGTCAGGGTGGAAAACTTGTCAGGGGAACTCAGTCCCCCGCTCTTGCCTGGTACAGGGCCCTCCTCTCTGCATCCTCACCTGTTCAGTCCATCCCAGGGATGGAGAGCTTCCCACTCCCAGATACAACCTGTGGACCCTAAAGTGAGTCAGGCTTAGCACCCCCAGGTTGGCCCCACAGGGCAGAGGGCAGCAGGACTGTTCTGGGCCTCAGGCTCCTTGCTCTGCTCACCTGGCCGACCAAGCACAACCTTTCCAGCCGCTGTGTCACACCTTGGCTCCTTCTGCTGCGACCCCTGGTTCACCCCTGGACCACTGTCAGGAAGTCTTTTGTGCCCGGCCTTTAATCTTAACCAGGCGTGACTGATGATTTCGGCCCAGAGTCTCAGCTCTTGCCTCACAAATGTGTGAGGAAGCCCTCCTGACCCAAGGGCATCAGCCCTTTGGGGTGGCCCCCTTCCCTTCTCCCCCTGGCAGACAGATGCGACGGGGTGGACCCCACCTCAGCATTCAGAGGCCTCCCCCAGGCAGACAGTCCAACATCAGCCAGTTCTTGGAGCACAGCCATTCTCTTATCAGACAGCATCAAGCTTCGCAGGTGGGGTTTTCCCCAAGAGCCCTCCTTTGGACCCCTCGGACACTGAGATGTCTTCTGATCATCCAGAGAGCCTATGAGATCTGCTACGGCCTGGTCAATGAGAACCAGGTCGGGGCCCCTAGGCCCCGTAACTCACTCAGAGCAGCCTGGGGTCTCTTCCTTCCCCCTTCCAGGCCTGCGTGTCCTTCCTTCTGGGTGTGGGGGAGCTGGCTCACCTCTGCTCCTGGCTAACTGACTCTTGAACAACCTCCATCCCACCCCGGCGCACTCAGCTCGTGCAGGCCTCGGCCTGGCCTCTGCTGCAGGGTCAGGCCTGCCTTTCTCCTCCCATCCTTTTCCAGGTGGCCAGGGCAGCCTTGGCAAGTGCCCGAATGTCTCCACTTTTTAAATATTTTTTATTTATTGTTTCGGTCGTGCCAGGTCTTCGTGGGGGCATGCAGGATGATCAGTCTTTATCGTGGAGCGCAGGATCTTTTCAGCTGTGGCCTGTGGGATCTGGGGCTTCCCTGGTGGCTCAGTGGTAGAGTCCACCTGCCAACTCGAGAGATCTGGGTTCAGTCCCTGGGTCGGGAAGATCCCCTGGAGGAGGAAATGGCAACCCACTCCCGTGTTCTTGCTTGGGAAATCCCATAGACAGAAGAGCCTCGAGGGCTACAGTCCATGGGGTCGCAAAAGACTTAAGACACAATTTGGCTGTTCAGCACTGACATGTAGGATCTAGTTCTTGGACCAAGGACTGAACCTTTACCAACGGGTCAAGTGACAGGCAGCTGACTTGTGTCTAGTGTGTCTCTGCCACTCAACTTAGCGATGAGCCCCGTGGAGCCCTAGTGATGCTTCTCTAAGCCAGTCACACCCAGGTTCTCAGGGCTTGGCCCGTGGCTGGGCATCAACAGTTGCTCGCTCCCTGCCTTGTTCCCCCCACCCCTGGGTGCAGTTCAGGGGCCGCGTGACAATCCTGGGGCATCTAAGACCAGGACCAGGCCAGAAGCTAGACGATCCTTCTGAGGCACTCTCCCTGCCCCAGGACCCATCGGGCCCATGAAGAAGGTGCTGGTGGATGGCCCCAAGAAGCGGACGCTGCTCATCGAGAACCTGCGCGAGTCCCAGCCATACCGCTACACGGTCAAGGCTCGCAACGGGGCAGGCTGGGGGCCTGAGCGGGAGGCCATCATCAACCTGGCCACCCAACCCAAGCGACCCATGTCCAGTGAGCAGGGGGCAGGGAGGCACAGGGCAGACAGGGGTGGGCAGGGGCCCGTGCTCTAGGCCCTGGCTCACCTGCCCCCCACCCCGCAGTCCCCATCATCCCTGACATCCCCATCGTGGACGCCCAGAGTGGGGAGGACTACGAGAGCTTTCTCATGTACAGCGATGACGTGCTCCGCTCTCCAGCCGGCAGCCAGAGGCCCAGCGTCTCTGATGACACCGGTGAGTGGGCCGGGGATCCCGGTGAGGATGGTGGGGGTCCTGGGTAGAGGGTGGGGCTGTTGCTGGTGTCCAGAGACAGCAAAGGGGCCCAGTGACCACTGGGCATGAAGATCAAGACTGAAAGTCCCTTCTCTGCACAATCAACGATTTGACAGGCACCATTCTGGCTCTGGGTACAAAGGACAAAGCCGACGTGGCTCACAGCACTGGTGTGCACGTCTCTGTGTGAGGACAGACAGACAGACAGACAGACAGACATGGGCTTGGGGCACATGCACACGAGCTCGTGCACATGAGGCTGGAAACAGTTGTGAGAGTGGAAGGCTCACCAGCTGTGCCATGGAGTCAGGCCCTCCCAGGGACAGGGCTACAGGCGAGGAGGCAAGCCTGGTCCGGGAGCCCCAATAGCGACTGGCTTGGGGGCCCCCCGGTGCTCCTTGCACTGGCCCTGCTCCGCCTCCCTCTTGGATTCCTATACAGTGTGATGCAAAGAGCCCTCGACTGGGACTCCTGGGGTCTGTTTTAGCCCTGGCTTCACTGTGGGATGGCTTCCCTTGTAGCTCAGTTGGTAAAGCATCTGCCTGCAATGCAGGAGACCGGGGTTCAATTCCTGGGTTGGAAAGATCCCCTGGAGAAGAAAGTGGCAACCCACTCCAGTATTCTAGCCTGGAGAATCCCATGGACAGAGGAGCCTGGCAGGCCACAGTCCATGGGGTCTATGGGGCAAGTGTCGGACAGGACTTCATGACTAAACCACCACTGTGGGAATTCAGATGAATCACGTACATTCTCTGCCTCGGCTTTCTGATCTGTGAAATGGGATGCCAATCATACTAGGCTGAGTGAAAACCCACCAGGATTTGTGTTTCCTTTTTACATAATTTGTTTTTGGCTGTGCTGGGTCTTCATTGCCATGCCGGCTTCTCTTACTGTGGAGCAAGACGGGCTCTGGGGCTTAGTAGTTGCAACTCCCGGGCTCTAGAGCACAGGTACTCCGCGGCATGTGGGATCTTCCCTGTTCAGTTCAGTTTGGTTCCATCACAGACCCGGGATCAAACTTGTTTGTCCCTCATTGGCAGATAGATTCTTTACCACTGAGCCACCAGGGAAGCCCCAGGATTTGTATTTTCTTCCTTCCTTACCTACGTCAGGCTTCCATGGAGTCAAGCTAGGGTTCAGGAGTTCAGGTTTTGAGGGTCTGGGGTAGAGAGCAGCTGGTATGAATCAAGTTCCTCAGCTCGTCGGCACCACACGGATCTACTCCGCCGGCTGAACTCGCTGGGAGGCAGGCCAGGGAGACATCACTCCCTCCCTCATCCATACGGGATGCAGGCTCAGAGCAGAGGCCTCACGGCTCGCGGCAGAACCAGGACTCTGGTCCAGGGGGTCTTCCTCGCCAGCCACGGCCCAGGCCGCCCTCTAACACCTCCGGGCTGAGGGTCCCGCCTTCGCCGCGCTCCCCCCGCCCCCGCCGCCGCACACTCAGATCGCAGCGCCGGGGGACCACCGGCTTCTTCTCCGCACCCCTGGCGCCCCCTGGCGGTGCCAACGCGGCCCTTCGTTGTTCCTAAGGCTGCGGCTGGAAGTTCGAGCCCCTGCTGGGGGAGGAGCTGGACCTGCGGCGCGTCACGTGGCGGCTGCCCCCGGAGCTCATCCCGCGCCTGTCCGCCGGCAGCCGGCGCTCCTCCGACTCCGGGCCCCCGGGAGATGCCACCGCCGATGGGGGCGCGGGGGTCGCCAGCGGGGAGGGAGGTGACCGGCACGCCCCCACCCGCACCCACCTCGGCTCCAGCCAGAGCCCACCGCGGCCAGGCTGCATTGCCCAGTGACCCCAGAGCCAGAGGACCCCAGGGCAGGCGTGTAGGCTTTCCCCAGGGCGGGGCCGACTGCTGCGGCTGCGAGGCCCTGGCGGAGGTCGGGTCAGTGGGGGGCTCCTGCCAGGCCAGGGGACCTGCGTTCCAGAAGCCTGCGGGCGTTGGGGGGCGCTGTGGACTCCTCCAGGGGCCTCGGTCCCTGGTGGGCAGAGGGAGGCTGGGTGTTTTGATGCCAGGGGGCCCCCGGAAGGTGGGTAGGTAGGTAACCCCTGGAACTCCCAGGGCTGCAGCAGCCCGCCCCTCGGGGCTCCGAGGTCTGCGGCCGGGCCTGTGGGAGTGACCCTGCCCTGTCCCCGCAGAGCACCTGGTGAACGGGCGAATGGACTTTGCCTTCCCCGGCAGTGCCAACTCCCTGCACAGGATGACCGTGAGCACCGCGGCCCACGGCGCCCACCTGAGCCCCCAGATGTCCCACCGTGTGCTGAGCACCTCGTCCACCCTCACTCGGGACTACCACTCGCTGACCCGCACGGAGCACTCACGCTCCGCCACGCTGCCCAGGGACTACTCCACCCTCACCTCCCTCTCCTCCCAGAGTGAGTGCTGCCTCCTTCTGGCCCTCTGGCCAATCCTTCCTCTTTTCCAGCTCCTGGAGGCGGGGCGGGGGCTGCTGCCCCCCACCCAACACGCACACTCGCAGCGTCCGGGCTCACTCGTGTTTTGTCCTGCCCTAGGCCTCCCTCCCATCTGGGAACACGGGAGGAGCAGGCTTCCGCTGTCCTGGGCCCTGGGGTCCCGGAGTCGGGCTCAGATGAAGGGGCCCCCCCGCTCTGGGGACTCGAGAGACTCTATAATCCTGGCTGGGCAGCCAGCAGCGCCCTCGTGGGGCCCAGGTAGTACAGGGGTGACCGTTTTGCGTCTCCATGGCCGTCCGGCTCCATGTCACCATCCACCCACCATCAGCACTGCCCGTGCCTCCTCACCCTCCATTCCATCCACATCCATGCTGGTGCCTAAAGTGGCCTGTCCTCCTGGGGTGCTGGGCTGGGGCTAGGGCAGGAGAGGGGCCAGCTGAGAAGGGTGGGGGGCCGGCCACTCAAGCGGAGCCCGCACCCACCCTGAGTGCGGTGGGGAGGCACTGGGCGGCTTAGAGAGGGTGCTGCAGGGCTGAGTGGGCTGCCGGCCAGCAGTCGAGGAGGTGTGGCTGAGAACCAGGGGCTCCTGCCCAGATACCCCCGCCAGGGGCTGACTGCGGCCCTCCTTGTCTGCAGGCTCCCGCCTGGCTGCGGGCGTGCCCAACATGCCCACCCGCCTGGTGTTCTCTGCCCTCGGACCCACCTCTCTGAAAGTGAGCTGGCAGGAGCCGCAGTGTGAGCGCGCGCCACAGGGCTACAGTGTGGAGTACCAGCTGCTGAACGGCGGTGAGGCCTGGCTGCTGGCTGGCTGACACAGGGGCCGCTTGACCACTGATGCCCCACCCCTGCCTCTCTGAGAGGGCCTTTCCCTTCCACGTCCCCCACTGTCCCCTTCACTGCATCCACTCTTCCGCTGCATCCTCATCCGTCTCCCTGGGCCTCGCTCCGTATCACTTCCCCTGCGAGGTTTTGCTTAGGGACCCTGAGCCTCTCTGCTGGGCCTATGAGAAGTGGCCCTTCTCTGGGCAGGCATGACCTGGGCCCATAAACAGTATCATACACAGATGGGATTTCAGATTCCACTCACTCCTTGTCTAGTGCACAGCCTGAACCACCAACCACACCACACAAGGCCGCCCCCACCTGTACCCCAACCACAGCTGGTCCTGGCTGGGCGAGGACCAGGTCTGGCTGCGGCCTAGGGGAGGGGTGGGATCAGGCCAGGGGCTAGGGATGAGGAATGAGTTGCTCCGCTGTCTGCCCATCGCCCACCCAGGTGAGCTGCATCGCCTCAACATCCCCAGTCCCAGCCAGACCTCGGTGGTGGTGGAGGACCTCCTGCCCAACCACTCCTATGTGTTCCGCGTGCGGGCCCAGAGCCAGGAGGGCTGGGGCCCAGAGCGTGAGGGTGTCATTACCATCGAGTCCCAGGTGCACCCGCAGAGCCCGCTCTGCCCCCTGCCGGGTGAGTTGCCACCCCCACCCCCGCAGGTGCCCCCGCCTGGCCCTCAAGTACCCACCTGTCCCCTGACAAGGTTCCTCGGCTGCCCCCAGGTTCCGCCTTCACCTTGAGCACACCCAGTGCCCCGGGCCCGCTGGTGTTCACTGCCCTGAGCCCCGACTCACTGCAGCTGAGCTGGGAGCGGCCCCGCAGGCCAGATGGTGACATTCTGGGCTACCTGGTGACGTGTGAGATGGCCCATGGAGGAGGTGCTGCCCTCCCCGGGTTTGGGGCAGGGAGGGGGGTGTGGAGAGGGAGCCGCAGAGGCTGAAAGGCATCTTCCCTGCCCAGAGCCAGCCACCACGTTTCTGGTTGACGGCGACAGCCCCGAGAGCCGGCTGACCGTGCCCGGCCTCAGCGAGAACGTGCCCTACAAGTTCAAGGTGCAGGCCAAGACCACCCAAGGCTTTGGGCCAGAGCGTGAAGGAATCATCACCATCGAGTCCCAGGATGGAGGCAGGCTTCTTTGCCCCTTCCCCAGCCCCGGCCCTTCTCTGGCCACACCTTCTCCTGGCACCATCCTCTAACTGCGCCCCCACCCACCCTCTCCAGGACCCTTCCCACAGCTGGGCACCACTTGGGGCTCTTCCAGCACCCAGCATCAGGGGAATACAGCAGCATCACCACCCACTCCAGCACCACCGAGCCCTTCCTACTGGGTGAGTTGCCCGGTGGGGGCTTCTGGCTCTCCTCAGGAAACACAGAGCTAACAGAGGAAGGGGTCAGGAGGCGGTCAGGACCCAGGGGTAGGTCCTTCAACCCTTCTTCCCCTGCAGATGGACTGACCTTGGGCTCCCAGCACCTGGAAGCAAGTGGCTCCCTCACCCGGCATGTGACACAGGAGTTTGTGAGCCGGACACTGACCACCAGTGGGACCCTCAGCACCCATGTGGACCTTCTGGCTGCCCCCCTGCCCCAGGCCCCAGCCCCTTTGGACCCAGCATGGCAAGGGCCTGGCTTTGCTCTGCACTATAATAAAGGATTCCGCTACGCTTGGCTCTGCCCCACCCACGTCTCTAGGCCCTGTCCAGAGCAGAGAGTGGTTCTCATAACCCCCTTTTCTGATGCCCCAGCACACATCCACCTCTGAGGCAGGTGGGCATCAGTCAGAGATACAAGTTTATTGAGCACCCAGACAGGAGGGGAGGCCCGCCGTGTGCTGTCCCGGTGAGGGCCTCATAAGCGCAGCACCTTGGCACCATCAGCCGCCTGGGAGAGGTAGAAGGTGGCGGTCCCACGATACTGCTCCTGTCGGTGGATGGGGGTATGTGAGCTCGGGGGGGCCCTGGGAGCCTGTCTCTCCTGCTCCCTCACCCTCCCCTCCCCCCGACTCCAGCACTGCCAACCTGGATGTGCTGCATCACCCGAGGAGCGGCAGAGGCCTCCAGCAGGGTCACCGTGCAGCCCCCAAAGCCACCGCCCGTCATGCGGCTGCCATAAACCCCGGGGGCGGAGAGCGCGGCCTCCACCAGCTGATCCAGCTCCGGGCAGCTCACCTCGTAGTCGTCTCTGCGGAGAGAATATAGAGCCTGGAGCTGGCCCCAGCTGCAACACATGTGCTCACAGGGTGTCAGGCACCCAGGGGCCTCACCTGAGAGATTGGTGACTCTCTACCATGAGGCGGCCAAAGGCTCTGTAGTCGCCGCGGCGCAGGGCCGCCGCCGCCTGGGCCGTGCGCTGGATCTCACCCACCACGTGCCGTGCCCGCTGGAAAGCCTCCGTGCTCATCAGGTCCCGGCCAGCTGGGGAGGAAAGGGGCTCAGGCGACCCGCCAACCACGGCCTCTGGGCCTCTGTGGACTCCAGGCCACTGGCCCCGGGGCATCTCCACTCTGGTTCTGACAAAGCTGTGGGTAGAACCTCGTGTTGGGGAGCAAGGTTTCAGACCTCGCCTCCTCAATTATAAAAGGGGGTACCCAGGACGTCCCTGTGGGTCTAGTGGTTAAGAGCCCCCACAAGCTTCCACTGTAGGGAGCATGGGTTCAGTCCCTGGTTGGGGAACTAAGATCCCACGTGCTGGGCAGTGTGGCCAAAAAAGGGGGCATGACCCACCTCATTTGGGCTGTGGGGAGAACTTAGTGCGGCAGACACATGCAGAGCTCCCCGCGTGCTGGCACACGGTGGGTACTCAATAAACAGCCGTTTGAGCCCCATACTCTGCTTCTCTGGCGAATGGGACACTGCTGCCTTCCAGAGGCCAAGACAGAACAGAGAGGACAAGTCCTGCTGGTGTTTTTGCTGGACTAACAGTGAAACCTCCAAGGGCCAGGAATCCAGAACTGGGGTACAGTGCAGGCCTGCCTGGGACACCCCAGGGAACCAGCAGGCTGTCCAACTGGCTAACGCTGAAGCGGGCACAGCCAGCTGAGTCACTAAGGGCAGCCTTGAACACCGAGGAGACTTCACAACTTAATTCCAGGTGCCAGTGAGATTCTGGGGAGGGATGGAGCTGAGCTCTAGTTGACAAAAGTGACCGCCTTGGGCAGGAGCCCCGCTGGGAGAGGCGGGCACCAGGAGTCCAGCTGGCGGCTGTTAAACGTCAGAGACCAGGAGGGGCCCGATGTGGGGAGGAAGGGGAGGAGGAGAAAGAGGTCAGAGACCCGAGGGGGTGGGGGAGCCAGGAAGCATTCAGGGGTGACTCTGAAGTTTCAAACGGGAGTGACAAGGGTGAGGGAATAACAGACAAGGTGAAGTCAGACGAGAGGTGCCCAGGAGAAGGATGAGTTCTACCAGGGCCAGGTGAAGGCTCCAGAACCCCAGGTGGGAATGGGGGGTTGGACTCCCATCTGAGTCCTCAGTGGGACAGTGGTGGCTGGAGTTGAGCTGGGGACGAAGCCTGGAGCAGGCCTGGGAGGAGGAACAGGGCTCTGACTGAGCAGATCCAGCACTGAGGGGGCGGAAAGGGCAGCCCCCAGATTTCTGCAGGGAGCCCCTGGGAGAGCGGTCATACCAGGTGGCATGGGAGTCCGGCTGCTGGGTTCAGAGGGTTCAGAAATGAGTAGAGAGGAGAAAGGGTTTTCTAGGTGGCACGAGTGGTAAAGAACATGCCTGCCAATGCAGGAGACATGGGTTTGATTCCTGGGTCTGGAAGATCCCCTGGAGGAGGAAATGGCAACCCACTCCAGTATTCTTGTCTGGAGAAACCCATGGATAGAGGAGCCTGGCAGGCTACAGTCCATGGGGTCGCAAAGAGTCGGACACGACTGAAGCGACTCAGCATGCACACAGGAGAAAATGGGGGTTGTGAGCATCGGGGACCCTTCCCAGAGGACTGGCATAGGAGGGAGACTCCATTTGAGGATGTTAGAAGACTGGGCATGTTAAAAGCAGAAGGCAGGGGGCAGGCGGAGGACAGAAAGGCAGGCAGAGAGAAGCATGGTTCCTGAGGGAGACGGAAACCTCCAGGGCTGGGGCGTGGGGGGGCGAATGGAAGGGCCGAGGAGGAGGGGAGAAACAGCACAAGTGTTTCGAGGGCAGAAAGCTCAGCCACTGGTACCTGCACTGGTACCTGCAGGTGGGGCAGGCCTAAAGCTGATGGTTCACCAAGGACAAGATGGTCCCTGGAATGGGCCCCACACTGCCAGGGAGGGCAGCTCCTAAGGCCAGCAGCCTGGCCCCAAAGGTAGGAGGACGAGCTGATCTGCCTGGGATCAAGTCTTAGCCCTGCCACTCACTGTACATCCCATCACGAAAAAGTGAGAGGGACTCCCCTGGTGGTGCAGGGGATAAGACCACCGGCCAGTGCTGGGGCCAGGGTTTGATTCCTGGTCTGGGAGCATCCATCCCACATGCTATGGAACAACTGAGCCCGTGCACCAGTTACTGAGCCCAAGCTACAGAGCCCAGGAGCTGCAACTGCCGAAGCACTCGTGCCTAGAACCACCTCAACGAGAAGCCTGAGCACTGCAACCAGGAGCAGTCCCGCATGGCCGCAGCTAGAGAACGCTCAGGCAAAGCAACAAAGACCGAGGGCGGTGAAAAGGAATAAATAAATACAAACTTTAAAGATGAGTGTATTATCTGTGCTACTAATGTTTACATGACCTTTAAACTGTTCAACAGACTACCTTCCTGGCCATGTATATCTGGAAACTTAAAAATACATGTTATCTTTTGAGCCTGTGATCCTACTTCAAACAATCTAATCCTGAGAAAATAGGAGGAAAACAGAGAAAGAATTATGTATAAAAACATCCCTGGTGTTAGATGTGATTATCAGAAACTGATTAAGTAGATTAAGTGAGTGAGTGAGTGAAGTCGCTCAGTCCTGTCTGACTCTTTGCGACCCCATGGACTACAGCCTATCAGGCTCCTCCCTCCATGGGATTCTCCAGGCAAGAGTACTGGAGTGGGTTGCCATTTCCTTCTCCAAGGGAATCTTCCCGACCGAGGGATCGAACCCAGTTCTCCCGCCTTCCAGGCAGACGCTTTAACCTCTGAGCCAAGGGCACTTATATGCCGAAATGCTACAGTACCTTTAAAAAGCCATGTTGATGGGGACTTCCCTGGTGGTCTAGTGGCTAAGACTCCATGCTCACAATGCAGGGGGCCTGGAACCAAGGAATGTTCACTGGCCAGGGAACTATTAATAGACCTCACATGCTGCAACTGAGTTCACATGCTGCAACCAAAGATTCCACATGCCGAAACTAAGGCCCCAGGCAGCCAAAAAAAAATTGCTTCCAGTGGCAGGGTTTGGGGAAAGGGTGGCAGGCACCATGTCAGACCTCAAAGGTGTCAAGCAGTAGCCCCTGATGCAGCCCGAGAAGCAAGCCAAGGAGATGGGACGGGGAAGATACGGCATTCAAACACAAACAGGAGGAGGAGCTAAAAGCCAAAGCCAAAGTCCCCTTGTCCACAGGAGGAATTAAGAAATCTGGCCAAAAACATTCCTTGTGCCTGAGGCAATGATAATCCTTAGTTCCGTTCCAGTTTAAACATCTGGACTCCCTGCCGTTAACATCTGTTGCCACCTATAGCTACAATGAAGTGTTGTCTTGGAACCTATTGTACATTTCAGAGTAAACTTTTGGGGGTCGGAGGAAAGCTATGTTGATGACTGGCCTTCCACGGTATAGGAAGTGTTCCGAGAGAGTTAAGGGCGACAAAAGGGCAGATAGCAACACTGTATTTACTCAACTTTGAGATACAGATGATGACACCAACACAACAGTGTAAAACAACCATAATTCAATAAAATTTTTAAAAGTATTTTTTAAAAAGAAAATACAAGTACAGAAGACCATTAAAGGAAATATATTAAAATGCTAATGGTAGGACTTCCCTGGTGGTCCAGCGGTTAAGAATCCACCTGGCGATGCAGGGGACTCGGGCTCTATCCCTGATTCGGGAAGATTCCACATCCCAGGGAACAACCAAGCCTATGCGCCACAACTACTGAGCCCATGGGCTGCAACTACTGAAGCCCGAGAGCCTGGAGCCTGTGTTCCACAAGAGAAGGCCGCACATCACAACAAGGAAGTAGCCCCTGCACACATCAGCCAAGGCCCAGTGCAGCCAAAAATAAAAGCTTGGTGGCAT
This sequence comes from Madoqua kirkii, assembly GCA_006408675.1. Lineage (NCBI taxonomy): Eukaryota > Metazoa > Chordata > Mammalia > Artiodactyla > Bovidae > Madoqua > Madoqua kirkii. The sequence continues at coordinate 43,391 of SJYC01107699.1, read as the reverse complement.
CTCTGGGTAGCGATCCTATAGCTTGTTATTTTCTTCTTTGTCCTTTTCTGTACTTTCCACAGTGCATATTTAATTCTTAGAATATAAAAAAGGATATCGAGATATCAAGCAGTCCTACATTAGCCGTATCAGGAGTGGGCAGAGCACGGCAGAGATTCCAAGAGAGGAGAGGAAGTACATCTGGGCCAAAGCCACGCTGAGGCCCTGCCCCGCCCTGCCCCACCCCGCCCCAACTCAGCAGCCCCTCGGGGTGCCAAGCAGTCTCCACGACAGAGCGCACCCAGCCAGCCATCACCCTCCACTCACCCTCCAGCTCTTCCAGCTGTACCTCCCGAAGGCTCTCCTTGCCCAGCGCCCGGGCCACCTCTTCACACTGGTGCCGCCGCAGGGGATACTCGCTGGAGCCCAGTGAGTGGCGAACATTGGAGTTGGTGATGAGCACGGCCAGCTTAGGGTCTGAGAGCGGCACCAGGCTTGTCTCCAGGGACCTGGGGCAGAGATGGAGAGCGAGGAGATGACAAGGCTGGGCGTCTGCTTGCCACGCAGGCTCCATCCAGGAGCTCCTATGAGGTGGGAGGTCCAAGGGGAGCCCCTGACCTGCAGTCAATGAGCAGCGCGTGGCCTCTCGCCCCAGCAGTGCGATGAGCTGGTCCATGATGCCACAAGGCACCCCTGCGAAGCTGTGCTCGGCCCGCTGACACACCTGGGCCCGGGCAGCTATTGTCCCCGAGTCTGTGGCACAGGGCGAGGTGGGGAGGCTGGGGCCCAGGAGGGGGCACTAGGGGGTCGATGGGTGGGAGTAGCAGTAGCTTCAGGGTCGATCCGGGGAGATTCCCCACCTACTCCGGCAAGGGTTGGGGTAGGAAGCTCTGATCACAGGACCTTGGGGAAGGAGGGCTGGGTGGGGGCTGGGAGGTACCTGGGCAGAGCTGCTGTAGGAAGGTATACGTGGCCACTTCTAGGGACGCCGAGCTGGACAGCCCACCCCCCAGGGGCACGGAGCTGACCACCACTGCGCTGAAGCCAGGGAGGGGGGCAGCTGCAGGGGAAAGAATGGATGACGGTAAGACGGGCCACCAGGGAGGATGAACACAAGAAGGGAAAGCGTTCTGGTGCAAAGGGAGGCAACCGCCCGGCAGCTGCTGCTGGGGGATGTGTCTCAATTGTCAGAGGTCACCAACCTGCTGGGCCAAGGGGTCCGCTGCCTTCCACCCGCCCACCCTGAGAGTCCTGAGACACAGTCTCCCAGTTCTCAGGATTCAGGGCTCTGGAGACCAACACGTTGGGGTTTGAATCCTGGCTCCTCCAATCGTGGGATGGGCAACCCAGGGCTAGTTCTGGAACCTCTGGGGACATCAGTCTCCTCACCTGCCCATTGGGGAATCTACTCTGCACCCCTACCCCACAGTGGATCAAATGAGCTAATGGGCTTTGCGGCTGACCCAGCCCCAGGCCCCATACCTGGGTAGTGCTGAATCACTCCCTTGACATAATTGGCCCAGTGAGGGGTCCCAGGCTCCAGTGGCCGCTGGCTTGTGGGCAGGGGAAACTGCAGCCGCCGGGGCTCGTCAGCATCCTCAGAGGTAGTGAGGAGGGAGACAAGCCCATCCGCACGGGGGCTGCCCACCAGCACCGTCACAAGCTCCAGACCTGGCAGGAGAAACAAAAGTATGCAAAACTCCCAACACCAGGGGGCCTGGGACAGAGGAGCAGCTGACTTCCCGGCTCCAGGTGAAGGGAATGCGGAGTGTCCCAGGGAAGAGTCCGCCTCGGGAGTGCAGACCTGAACTCTGCCCTGAGCGTGGGCTCCTGGCTGTGACGCAAGGGGGACAGAGAGAGTTCAACAGGGAAAAAAACAGAACTCCTTTTGGCGCTTCCCCATTTAGAGGCAACCTCAGAGGCAGTGCGCTCACTCAACCTGCCAGGCTGCACCGAGGGACGGACACGACCCCAGGCTAAGGGAGTCCAATCGCCCCTGTGTGACCTTGGGCAGACCCCCAGCCCTCTCTGAGCCTCCTCTGCGAATCGACCGGGCTGGACCAGGAAGCTTAGGGCTTTACTCCGCCCGGATCTACCCCTGCGACCCCCCCTTCCGCATTCCCCCACACCGTGAGGAGGCTCCCAGGGAGATGGAGAGGATCAGCAGTACACAGCCTGCTTCCTCGAGGATTCCCGCCTTCCTGCCTCCCGAGCTGGGAAATGCCCCGTCCGAGGGCCTCTCAACGTGCTCGGGCCCCACACGCGGCGGGAGTGGAAGTTCGGAGTGACCCGCGCAACGGTGCACGCGGGACGCGGGCGCCTCCCTCCCAGGCCCTCACCATGGGCAGCACCAGGCCCCGGTTGTAGTCCGTGTGTTCCCCGATGAGGTTGACGCGGCCCGGGGCCGACACGGCTAGCTCGGGCTCTGCTCCGAACTCCTCCAGGAAGGCTCTCCGGGCCTTGGCCAGCAGCTCCCTGGCCTGGGGCTGCTCCGAAGCGGCCATGACGCCCTCCCGGCGGCTCCGCCGGGCGCAGTCGGGTAGGCGCGGGATGCTGGGGCGAGGCCGCGCGGCGTCGACTCACAGTGGCTGCTCGCGCCGCCCCAAACCGGGCCGCACTGGCCCCGCCCCGCGCGCCGCGCCGGCCCAATCCACCGGCCGCGGGCGAGGGGGCGGGCTGGCGGCGGGCTTCGGGAGCGGGCTGGCGGCGGGCTTCGGGAAGGATCGCTGGGAGCCCACCGCGGCGGGGATTGGCCGGACCGGGAGATCGAGCTGCCCATCCTTGGCCTCTGTGTCACACCCATCTAGCCGTCTACCTCGACCAGAGCTACAGAGCTGGCCTCCAGTACACCTGGGTCTCCCAAAGGGCTCTCCAGGTCCTAAAGTCCTGCAGAGGTCACCAACTCCTGATCAGGAATCTCTAAGAGGGTGGCCAGACAATCAGCATAAAGATAAGGACTGCCCGAGTTTGGTGGAGTCCCTTTCTATAGGCTCCTTTCCTAGAGTAGACCTGCTGTCCCAGCTCCTAGCAATGGAGCAGTAAGGAGGATGGTAGTGGGCAGTGATGGGCCCAACTGCCAAGGCAGGTGCTTCCTCAATCAGGAACCTTGGTCCCAGAGTCTGGTGTTCTGAATGTGACAGATCTCTCTCACCAACCTGCATCCTAAACCTTCAAGCCTGTCCACAGTTGGCCACACCATAGGAAACCTTGGAAAGGAAAGGCTGAAATTAAGCAGACTGAAATTAGGGAGGGGAGCTTTGTGGAGGGCTGTGGCTGGGGATCTGCTCAGAAGGTGCCCCAAGAACATTCAAAAGTGAGCTTTGAAAACTCCTAGAAATAAACATAAGGGTAAACCTCTAGGATGTTGGCTTAGTCAATGGTTGTTTAGATATGACTCCAGAAGCCCAAGCAACAAAAGGAAAGTAGGCAAACTACTTCATTAAAGTAAAAGACTTTTGTGCATTTAAGGACTCCATCAAAAAAGAGAAAATACAGCTCACAGAATGGGAAAAAATAGCTGCAAATCACATATTTAAAGGACTTTTATCAAGAATATATAAAAGGGACTTTCCTGGTGGTCCAGTGGTTAAGAATCCACCTTGTATGAACTCATATGAAAAGTGCAAGTGAAGTCTCTCAGTCATGTCTGACTCTTCTGCGACCTGTGGACTGTAGCCCACCAGGCTTCTCCATCCAAGGGATTTTCCAGGCAAGAGTACCGGAGTGGGTTGTCATTTCCTTCTCCAATGAACCCACATGAACGGGGAAAAATAAGCTCTTGTGCTGGCTGCAATTGAAACAGTTTACCTCATATTGGGACTTAAAGCTGTGTACTGGGACTCAAATAAGCTCTTGCCTTGCAATTGAAACAGTTTACCTCATATTGGGACTTAAATCTGTGTACTGGGACTCAACCCTGGAGAGGGAATTGGCAACCCACTCCAGTATTCTGGCCTGGAGAATCCCCTGGACAGGGAAGCCTGGCAGGCTACAGTCCATGGGGTCACAAAGGGTCGACATGACTGAACTGACTAAGTGCTGGGACTCAAACCCAGTCAAAACCCTGCCTGGGACTTGAACCCATGTGGCTGCAACTTGAACTCGGCAAAAACCCATGGTCTTCCAACTCAGATCACAGATCTGGTTTCAGGATCTAATGAAGCTCAGGTTCTTGATCTCTCATCGCACAAGCTATTCAGTGAGAGACAGTGATAGGTAAGAAGTGGATTTATTCATATCATAGAGAAAGACACTTAACCGAGAGTATGGGCCATCACAGAAGGCAAGTGCAGTGGCCTTGAAAAGTGGCATAGTTAGTTTTTATGGGCTGGGTAATTTCATAGGCTGAGTAGGGTATTATTTCAACTATTTGGGGGAAGGGATAGAGATTTCCAGGAATGGGCCATTACCCACTTTTTGGTCTTTTGATGGTCAGCCTTGGAACCATCCTGGAGCCTCTGGGTGTGTCATTTAGCTTGCTGATTGGGAATCAAATTCTAGTGGAAGTTGACTTGTCTGCCATCTTGGATCCATTTAATTCTAATTGGTTTATGTTGTGTCCTCTGGCTATGTCATTCTTTCAAAAGCTGTGCCCTCAGCACAGCAAAAGATCCCACATGATGCAATGGAGTTCCCATGGGCCAAAACTAAGACTCAATAAATAAAAATAAATAAATAAAAAATAAAGTGCTGAGTCTTAAAAAAAAAAATCTTACAATAGGAAAAAAGATAACTTTAAAATGAGAGGAGGGGAAAGATTAATAAGTCCTGGGGATCAATAAAGAAAAGTTTTAAAAGCTAGAAAAAAATGGGCAGAAGATTTGAACATTCTTCCAAAGAAGATGTGAAAAGATGCTTAACATCATTAGTCATTTAGAGAATGCAAATCAAAGCCACAATGAGATGCTACTTCACATTCATTATGATGGCTAAGAATTTTTTTAAAAGACAGAAAATAACAAGTGTTGGTGAGAATGTGGTGAAATCAAAACCCTCATACACCGCTGATGGGAATGTAAAACAATTAAGCAGTGCCATAAAGTGCTAATTGTAGAGTTATCGTATGACCAACACTGAAGAGAACTGAAAACATGTGTCCCCACAAAAACTTGTATACTAATTGATTTGAACATTCTTCCAAGAAGATGTGAAAAGATGCTTAACATCATTAGTCATTTAGAGAATGCAAATCAAAGCCACAATGAGATGCTACTTCACATTCATTATGATGGCTAAGAATTTTTTTAAAAGACAGAAAATAACAAGTGTTGGTGAGAATGTGGTGAAATCAAAACCCTCATACACCGCTGATGGGAATGTAAAACAATTAAGCAGTGCCATAAAGTGCTAATTGTAGAGTTATCATATGACCAACACTGAAGAGAACTGAAAACATGTGTCCCCACAAAAACTTGTATACTAATGTTCACAGCAGCACTATTCACATTAGCCAAAAAGTGGAATTGATCCAAAAGGGATAAATGGATAAACAAATGTGGCTTATAGAATGGAATATTATTTTTTAAGTTATTTATTTTTGGCGTGCTGGGCCTTCGTTGCTGCAAACAGGCATTCTCCAGCCACAGGGAGTGGCGGCTGCTCTTCAGTAGCGGTGCCTGGGATTCTCTTTGCGGGGGCTTCTCCTGCTCCAGGGCGTGTGGGCCCAGTAACTGCAGTTCCAGGGCCCTGGAGCTCAGGCTCAGTAGTTGTAGCACATGGGCTTAATTGCTCTGTGGGATGTAGGATCTTCCTGGACCGGGGATCAAACCCAGGTCCCCTGCATTGGCAGGTGGATTCTTATCCACTGCACCATCAGGGAAGTCCCAGTGGAATGTTATTCAGCTATGAAAAGAATGAAGTTCTGATACCTGCTACAGCATGGATGAGCCTTGAAAACACAGTAAATGAAGGGAGCCAGTTACAAAAGACTAGAAATTGTATGATTGTATCGATAAAAAATGTCCAGAATAGGCAAATCTAAAGAGACAGAAAGTAGATTACCGGTTGCTTGAGGCTGAGAGAAATGGGAGAATAAGTGATAAATAAGAATACCAACTTCTCTTTGTAACGATGAAAATATTCTAAAATTTAGTGGTGATGGTTGCCATATCTGTGAATATACTAAAACTACTTTAAATGGGTAAATTTTATGGTATGTGCATCTTTTTTTTTTATTTGGCTATTCTGGGTCTTAGTTGTGACACGTAGCAACTTTAATCTTCGTTGCAGCATGGGGATCTAGTTCCCTGAACAGGAATCGAACCTGAGTCCTCTGCATTAGGAGCTTGGAATCTCAGCAGCTGGACAACCAGGGAAGTCCTATGCATTGTATCTTAAAATTGCTTTTTAAAGAGTCCGACACAACTGAGTGACTTCCACTCACTCACTGACAGTAAAGCACAGGGATTTTTTGGCATAGGTAAAACAAAACAAGATAAACAACGAGTGGTTCTTGGGGCTGGTTGAAATGGAAGTAAACTAAAACCAGGCCTCCCTACAAGGAAGATGCATCCTTGTAGGGAGCAAAGACCCCTTGTAGGAGAAGGATCTGTTGCTCTTTGAATCATTTACCCACTTCAGCTCTGATGGCCAACCACTCTGAGCCTAAATCTCTGCCCTTACTATTGTGATATCTTAGTCAGATGACTTACCCTCTCTGAGCCTCAGTTTCTCCTGAGACTGGTATTTCCTTCCCAACAGACTGTTTCAGGAGGAAGTGAATGAGATCAGCTTCACAGAGTGCCCAGCCCAGCCTCTGGCACTTGGTAAGCACAGAATAAATATTTGCTATTATTATCAGTCATCCATTAATACATTGTTGGACTCTCCTGCAAGCAATGGGCCAGATAAAAGCCTCTGGCCCTCTCTGTCTGATAGAGGATAGTCTCAATCTGACCCTCATCCCTCACTGAGATAAAGTCCCGATAGAGGAGGAAAGAGCTTTCTAAGAGAGAGGAGGAATCCTGATCACTAAGTAGCTCACACCCTTATTTTTTTGTTTCCATTGTTTTATTTTGATTGAAAAGATGTCCTTTTCACCTATCTTCATCTTTTGTGTAGCTTCAGTTGTTCCTGGAAAACCTTATTTTGACCCAAGGACAAGTTCTCTTTTTGGCTCACGCTGGACTCTGAAATACTGATTTCATCTACAAGAACTGTTTACTATCAGTGTTTGAATGCTGTCTAGCATGTTACATAAAATTTGTTCAGAAGGAAGTCTGTCTCTGACCTTTGACCCTCCCTCCCATTTCCTGGCCAAATGTCACAAGACTGGGGGGAAGGTGGCACCTTAAAGGGGACACTGCCACCCAAAGTCTGTCCTCTGCTTGTCCATGTGCTCAATTCTTAGTCCTTGGGGCGTCCCTGCTAGACCTGGTCTTTCTTCATGCAGTGCATGTCTGTGTGCTTCACGCAGCTCTGGCATCTCCACTGCAATTACAGACAAGACTGGTTACCTTTAGTTGTGGCATGTGGGATCTAGTTTCCTAAATAAGGCTCGAACCTGGGCCCCCTGCATTGGGAGTGCAGGGTCTTAGCCATTGGACCCCCAGGAAGTCCCAAGACTGGTCTCTGAAAATACTTGCTCTCAGCAGATGGTTCTCCCTCCCTCCCTGATTCTGGGAGGCTTTTTTGTTGTTGTTCCCGGAGGGTTAACCTATCTCCTGACTTGGACCCCCTTTGCCCTTCTGTTTCATTAACGATGACAACTTCTGTAGTATCGATAATACTGATATCGAGTTTGTGGCAGGCCCTGGTGTCAGGACTGAGATGCAGTCTATAGGGCAGCACTGGTTGTTCAGTGCCTGTTCTGAATGGTCAGCGCTCCAGACTTTTGTCAAATCTTTTAAAAGGCACCAGACTTTGCACAGATTGTTTTATTAAATCCTTACAAGCCTACGGGGTAAGCACTGGTTTTATCTCCATTTTACGGATGAGGGAAAGAATCCCAAATGGATTAAGGAACTCACCCAAGTGGGACAGCTGGGCCTTGAACCTGGGTCTGTCTGACCCTGAGATTGTTCTCTCAGCAACCACCCTGTCCCCAGGAGCACTCTGACCTGCTGTGACGTCCGCTGAAGATCCCAAACTCAGCCTCTTGGTAACAGGAAAGGTAGCAGCTCTCTGGGACCCCTGGAGCCCCTAGTCCCAATTTGTAAGTCAACCAGTAAGCAGAGCTCTTAGGAACCTGACTGATTCTTTGCCACCTGGGCCGGGAGCAGATCCAACCAGCTGTGCTGTGGGGCTGCCAGGGCCATTGGGTTGGCCAGCAAACACGCCTGGAGTCTCTGCTGTGTGCCAGGCATGACTCCAGAGGCCCTGCCTCTGGAGCACCAGGAGCTTCTTGTCCATCCCTGGCCCCAGGTGACCCTGCTAAGTGGGGGCCAGTTGCAGGCCCCGTGTTTATTTGGTGAACCCCACTGTGTTCCTGCCCTCTAGGCTGATGATTACGCTGCTGATGGCCAGGCAGGGAATGACGCAGCCGCAGCTGACTCTCCCTGTTCCTCGCCCTAGGCACTGCAGCAGGCCAGTCCCCAGGCCACTGTGGGTGGGCAGAACTGAGACTGGCCGTAGACAGGGCATTGAGTGGGGAGAGGCCCCTGGGTTCAGCTGGACTCTCAGGTTGCATGAAGACTGGGCCTTGGACCCAACCCCATCCTGTCCTCTCCTGGTGCTCTTGGCTCAGTGCTTAAGGCAGTGAAGAGCTTATGGGAATGGCCCTGGGGGCCAGTGTGTCCAAAAGAGAGGGAGTAGGGAACAGAGATTGGAGAAGGAAATGGCAACCCACTCCAGTGTCCTTGCCTGAAGAATCCCAGGGACAGGGGAGCCTGGTGGGCTGCCGTCTATGGGGTCACACAAAGTCGGACTCGACTGAAGCGACTTAGCAGCAGCAGCAGCAGCAGGGAGTAGAGGTTAACAGAGCCTGGGTACCACCTCCCTGGGGATGTGTGCAGTCCCTCCCACACCTCTCAGCAAAGGCTGCCAACCCCAAGCTTGCAGCCCAACAGCCCCTCTTGTTACTGGGACTGGCAGCTGGGAGACAGCCTCCTCCCTTTCAGCCCACTCTCCCTTCCACTGTGTATGGTCCCAGAACTGCAACTTCCTACACAGGGGCTGGCAGCTGTTGGAGAAAAGACCCCAGACCCTCACCCCCCTGCACATCACTTCTGGCCTTAGAGCTCCTCCAGGAGTCACAGCCTCACTGAAGCGCCCCCTCCACTCCATCTTGCTGATAGCAGGTGACTGTACCACCTTTTCGCTTCTCCCACAGGAAGGGCATTGGGGTAGGTGGGATGGGGGTGGACGGTCTTCTCAGGGCAGAAGCTGAGACGTGCTGCTCCTGGGCATGCGCGATGGTCCTCACCCTTGCTGGACACTGCACGTAGTAGCCAGGTGAGGACACCAGGACAGGCTGGGGACACCTCACACGAAGTCCCATGACTCTGCTTGGAACAACAGTGGTTGTCAAGGTGGGAGCCCTCACTGCCCGGGACAGCTGGGCAGTCAGCAGGACCACAGGGAGAGCACCACTTCCCCAACCCCAGGATGGAAGACAACAGCCTCTGGCCCCTCCTCACAGCACAGCTTCTGTGCATAAGCTTGAAGCTGTTTCAGCTGCCCCCACCCACCTTGGCCCACAGCCTCGCTCAGTCCCTAGACCTGTGGACAAAAGGGAGTCCAAAGGCTGGCCACCTGGCCCAAGGACATGAGCCCTCAGAGAGTGCTACAAGATTTGGGTCAGCAATCCGGGCTAGGGTTTGTTCTTCCTCCAGCCTCGCCCTGAGGAAGGCAGATTGTTTGTGGGAATTGCTGACCAGAAGCCAGGCCCAGCTGAATGGGATGGTCCGGGCCAGTGACATCCCGAGGAATGGTGAGACAGGCAGGACCACCAACGGGGTGAGGGAAGAGGCCAGGAAGCACAAAGAGCACTCCGCTCAGCTGTGTTCTTCTATCAGGGCCTGGAGTGGGGCTGAAGCAAACGGGTTGTGACTGCCACGATGCTGTCTGTGCTCAGCCGCCAACTCTTTGCGACCCCATGGACTGTACCCCGTCAAGCTCCTTTGTTCATGTAATTCTCCAGAAAGAATACTGACTGGCATGGGCAGCCATTTCTTTCTCCAGGGGATTGTCCTAATCCAGGGATGTAACACACTCCTGCATTAGCAAGCAAAATTCTTCACCACTGGCACCACCTGGGAACTCCTGTAATTGCCACGTGGTGACTTAAGTCGAGGGATGGGGATGGAGGGGGAAGGGGAGGAGGGGTGAGGATCGTGTGCTCAGGAAAGATGCTCAAGGCTCTTGTGCCTTGAGGGCCACACCACCCGCAGTGACACCGCAGCCAGAGGTGTGCAGAAAACTCACCCTTCTCCATGGAAGGGTAGGTTAGCATTAAGCCTGAGGCAGATTGCTGACCTGCTGCGCTTCGTTTCGGTGTACAGGCTGGCCTTTGCCTGCATAAACTTCAATGTAAGCCCGGTTTCCTGCTGATCCAAAGACAGCTGACAGAGCCATCTCTCCTCTCTGCTGCCCTACTTGAAGGTGAGCCAGAAGGGGCCTGCTCTCTAACTGAAGCACAGGTCCCAGCATCAACACTTGACACCAGGCAAGAAACAGTGCTTACAAGGGGCCAGACAGGGGAGCCCAGACCACTACTGGGGAGAGCTGAAGAAGGTAAAGCTTTCTGAACATTTCCCCAAAGAAAAACTGTGAAAAGATATACCATCCAAATGAAGACCATAAAGCTAAGAAAGTCTAAACTTTAAAAACTTTTATTTTTGTTTGCTTTTTTCACACTACCTAAACCCAGGGATAAAACATATGGGAAGTTTCCCAAAACCAGAAAGTACTTTTGCCTTCTGGGTTAAAAATAAACTCTGAAAGCCAAGCTCTACTATTTAAGCAGCAGATTCCAAGTTGCCCAATAAAATTCAACCTCAGGATGCAGACTTCAAGCAAGGGCAAGCGTCAACCACTTGAGTGGTTCTCAAGGAGCCTCACCACCACTGGACAGGGTTCCCACCACCACACATTCCACTGGCTAGGATTTCAACATTCTTCAGGAACACAATGAATCAACTGTCAGAACTGGTTATGACAGACCTTCTAGGAAGCGTTTATTATACTGTATCAGACTCCGCTTTTGGCACCTCACAAAAACTATCAATTCTCAACCCTAATCTAGCTCCCTGCTTTCCAAGGGAACCTCTTAACCCGAAACTAGTCGAAATTTAAATTCCACTGAAATGTATGTATCAGAGTATAAGTATCTTTCTATAGCCACTGACTTCAAATTATACAGAATGCGTTTGTATGACTCCAGTGGTTCGTGTGTCCATAATAACACTTCACTGGTGGCCATCACTAGTTAGGAACACTAGTTTCACACTGAAAAGGCAGCTTAGACTTAAACCGAGTCCTACACCTGTGGGCACTTGTAACTCGCTGTATAAAGTCTATACTGGGAGGGGACATATATACACCTACAGCTATGGCTGATTCATATTGATGTTAGAAAACAAAATCCTGTAAAGCACTTATCCTTCAATCAAAAAATTAAAAATCTATAAACGTTCTTCACAAATAGATTCAGGAACAAACTCCAAATTTGAGTTTTAGAATTAAATTTCCTTTTCCTTGACAGATACGGGGAGGCAGGGAAGCCTTTTAGTCGTAGGCCCACACTGCAAAAATGCTGTAATAGCATTTTTCAAAAGCTTCTAGAGGACTGTTTACATGCTTTGTAAAATTATTCTTGTAAATACTGCTTCTATCAAGTAAAACTTGAAATCAGCTAAACTTTAAAGCTTTGCAGTCAATAAATAGATTCAGGAACAAACTCCAAATTTGAGTTTTAGAATTAAATTTCCTTTTCCTTGACAGATACGGGGAGGCAGGGAAGCCTTTTAGTCGTAGGCCCACACTGCAAAAATGCTGTAATAGCATTTTTCAAAAGCTTCTAGAGGACTGTTTACATGCTTTGTAAAATTATTCTTGTAAATACTGCTTCTATCAAGTAAAACTTGAAATCAGCTAAACTTTAAAGCTTTGCAGTCAATTTAGGTTTTTGACACTTAGTTGAATGTTGAGCTTTAAGCCAACTTTTTCGCTTTCCTCTTGCACTTTCATCAAGAGGCTTTTTAGTTCCTCTTCACTTTCTGCCATAAGGGTAGTGTCATCTGCATATCTGAGGTTATTGATATTTCTCCCAGCAATCTTGATTCCAGCTTGTGTTTCTTCCAGTCCAGTGTTTCTCATGATGTTCTCTGCATAGAAGTTAAATAAGCAGGATGACAATATACAGCCTCGACGTACTCCTTTTCCTATTTGGAACCAGTCTGTTGTTCCATGTCCAGTTCTAACTGTTGCTTCCTGACCTGCATACAGATTTCTCAAGAGGCAGTTGAGGTGGTCTGATATTCCCATCTCTTTCAGAATTTTCCACAGTTTATTGTGATCCACACAGTCAAAGGCTTTGGTCCTGGCTACTGTAAATTGTGCTGCAGTGAACACTGGTGTACATGTATCTTTTTCAATTATGGTTGCTACAGGGTATGAGTACTGGAGTAGGGTGCTCTGTACATTTCACTTAATGTTGAATAAGGTACCCCTGTCTCCTGCTTCCTTTTACAGCCTCACTGAAAACTTAAGTGGTTGGTCAGTGCAGGAAGTCATGAAACTAGGAAAAGATATGATATCTCCTTCCTTGGTCATTGGTATTTCCTACAGTATTGTTTCTTCTTCCTGTGTTGGAAGCAAGTTCTTTTTTTTTTTTTTTTTTAAAGATGTTTATTTGTTTATTTGACTGTGTTGGGTCTTAACTGCGGCATGTGGGATTTTTCCTTGCAGTGCATAGATTCTCTAGCTGTGGTGCAGCACGCAGTCTCTCTAGTTGTGTTGCATGGGCCTTGTTTCTCTGTAACACATGGGGTTTTAGTTGCCTGACCAGAGATTGAAGCTACATCCTCTCATTGCAAGGCAAATTCTTGAGCACTGGACCACCAAGGAGGTCCCAAGAAGCAAGTTCTGATTTAAACGGAAATTGTGGCCTCTGAGAGTGTGGTGCCCACATTTCTTCACTCCTAGAGGTAACATGATTCCCTCACACTGAGTCTTGCTGAGCTGAACTCCTACTTAATCATTTGTCCCCTGGAACTTTGTCCTTGTGGGGCTTTGCAAAGGCCATATGCTAATGGGGCAGCAAGGAACCACAGATGCATGTCCTCCCATATCTTCTAATCAGACTTGATTTATGAAACACAAGATCAAAGATAAAATTAGTAAGAAATTCAAGATAGCAGTAAGAGCAGAGCACTCAACTTCGTGTGGGGTCCTTTCACACGCAGTTATATGTATACATTTCAGTTATACAGATGCATATGTTTATTAAAACTCAACAGACTTAGAATCTGTGCAATATATCACATGTAAATTATAAGTAAATACAAAAATCACCCCCAGTTTTCTACTAAATATAAAACTGCAAAAAACTTATACATTGTTGGTTTAATTTTTCTGATGACAAATCATGGAACATAAAAGTAGGTCAAATTTATCAGTTATCAGTCTTCTCCTTCATTTCTCCCGAACTCTATGACCTACTTCTAGAGTTACTGAAAAGTGGAAAAACTATTATACTGTCCTAAAGGGTCATTTTTTGTCTTGTTCTGTATTTTTTTCCAAAAGAAAGCACAGTTATCCCTCTGAATAGTGCAATACCTGGAAAAGAAGATTGTACTCATCAGTCTACAGTTTCAACTCAACAATGAAGTATTGCTTCCTTCTTTTATGTCTCATAGATTATGCACTGTGTCTGCAATTCATGAGAAATTTGCACTCATTTTTTCTCTGGGACAGTATAAGCCCCTAGAGAGAAAGGCTTTGACAGGGATCATCATATGGTGCCTCCTGGACTCCTTTGTCTGGTTGAGGGTATGTGTTGAAGGATGTTTCCCTCGGTGTCATTGTAAATACACCAGTGAGACTCTTCTTCACACTTCAGTAAGGCTGCACTTTTATTCACACTTAGTTATTACGTCTGCAGTGCAGTCAGGAGATTTTGCGTAACTGCTTAAGGTTTTATTTTACCATTTTCCCAATGACTCCTCTTCAACAGGATGGTGAATTATTTTCACATTGGTCTGTAATAAGGACCTAACATACTGTTTGATTACTTCTCAGTTTGTGGAGGTGACGTTTGAGAGAGGCACATTCTCTCCTTCACAGTGCTGTGTTATTTGCTCAGAGCTAATATTATGATTCTGACTACTTGGTATATTTAAAAGGTAAACTCTTTTTTAAATTGAAGTATAGCTGATTTACAATGTTAATTACTGATGTACAGTAAAGTGACTCAGTTATACACATATATATATATATATATATATACATTTTTTCATATTTTTTGATGATTTATCATGGGATATTGAATATAGTTCCCTGTGCTGTATGGTAGGACCTTGTTGTTTATCCATCCTCTATAAAACAGTTTGCTTTTGCTAATCTTAAATCCTAATTATTCCCTCCCCCACATCCCTCCCTCTTTGCAAGCACTCGTCTGTTCTCTAGTTTGTGAGTCTGTTTCTGTTTCATACATAGGTTCGTTTGTGTCATATTTTAGATTTCACGTATAAATAATATCATCTGGCATCTGTCTTTCTCTTTCTGACTTACTTGGTTCAGTATGATAATCTCTAGGTTCATCCATGTTGCTGCAGACAGCATTATTTCGTTTTTTTATGGCTGAAGGGAAAATCATTTTAAGGAAATACTAGAAATGAAAAAGGCTTTAGATATGAAAAAAACTTTTAAACATATTGCAGGCCAACAAATTTCTCAGTGCCTTTGCATATGGCCTGTGTGAGGTAATCCTCAGGCCACAGGGACAGTCTGGGGAGTGAAAACCGTTTACAAGCCTGTCCAGAGGAAGAGCACGGAACACAGAACGCACTTTCTGAATATCAAAACCTTTACCTGGATTATTATTGTCTGAGTTACTTACTAATCATTCAACTTGTTCTTCCTTCTGTTTGAAAATGCTGCTGCATATTTGAGCATGTTTTGCTCATTTTCTGAAGACTATTTTATATTCTGGATGGATTCTGTATTCTGTGTTGTCTCCCTCTGCCACCTGAATTCAACATGTCTGGATTCCAATACATCATTCTCCTCTTGAAACCAGCTCTTCTTTTTTCTTCCTTAATTATATTTTACCATCCTCTCAAGAATCCAGCTTTCAGTCATATTTGATGTTGGCTAACTTTTCTTTATCCCTTACACCCAAGCTGTGAAGATGCTGTCTGCAGAGTGCCTCAAGACCGATTTTCTCTCTCCCATGCCTGCCCTACTCTGATGCCACGCTGTCATTCTATTCCTCTGATTGTTGGAAGAACACAGTACGTCTCCTTCCTTCCTTGGTCTCTCCCCTTTCTACTGCACTATGTAGTATTCCAACCAATGGAGCTTCTTAAAGAGCAGTTTTGAATCTACAAATTTTTCTTTTTTAATTGGAGGATAATTGCTTTACAATGTTGTATTGATTTCTGCCATACAACAACACAAACTATCCATAGTATGTATGTATCCCCTCCCTCTTGAACCTCCCACCACTCTTGCCCTCAATCCTACCCCCTAGGTCATCACAGAGCACCAGGCTGAGTCCCCTGTGTTAATGACAACTTCCCACTAGCTGTCTGCTTTACACGTGGTAATGGCTATATTTCAATGCTGCTTTCTCAATTCATCCCACCCTCTCTTTCTCTGCTGTGTCCACAAGTCCATTATTTACATCTGCATCTCTATTCCTGCCCTGCTAATAGGTTCATCACTACCGTTTTCTAGATGCCATATATATGTGTTAATATACAGTATCTGTTTTTCTCTTTCTAACATACTTCACCCTGTATAACAGGTGCTAGGCTGAAATATACAAATTTTAAAGGACTCAGTTAAGATAATTAGTCTTCATCAAAAAGCCTATAAATAATGAATGTCAGAGAGAATGTCGAGAAAAGGAAACCCTCCTACACTGTCAGTAGAAATGTAAATTGGTACAGCCACTGTTAAAACAGTATAGAGTTTCCTTAAAAACTAAAAATAGAGCTACCATATGACCCAGCAATCCCATTCCTAGGCATATACCCAGAAGTGATGAAAACTCTAATTCAAAAAGGTACATGTATCCCAAAGTTAATAAAAGTACTATTTACAATAACCAAGACATGGAAACAATCCAAATGTCCATCAACAGATAAATAAAGAAGATATGGTACATATATATGATTGAATAGTATTCAGCCATAAAAAAGAATGGAATAATGCCATTTGCAACAACATGGATGGATTTAGAGATTAGCATACTAAGTGAAACAAAGTCAGGGAGAGAAGGGCAAATATCATTACGATATCACTTTTATGTGGAATCTAAAAAATGATACAAATGAACTTATTTAAAAACAGAAATAGACTCACAGACAGGGAAAACAGTCTTATGGTTACCAAAGAGTCCCACCCTCTCCTTTCTCTGCTGTGTCCACAAGTCCATTATTTACATCTGCATCTCTATTCCTGCCCTGCTAATAGGTTCATCACTACCGTTTTCTAGATGCCATATATATGTGTTAATATACAGTATCTGTTTTTCTCTTTCTAACATACTTCACCCTGTATAACAGGTGCTAGGCTGAAATATACAAATTTTAAAGGACTCAGTTAAGATAATTAGTCTTCATCAAAAAGCCTATAAATAATGAATGTCAGAGAGAATGTCGAGAAAAGGAAACCCTCCTACACTGTCAGTAGAAATGTAAATTGGTACAGCCACTGTTAAAACAGTATAGAGTTTCCTTAAAAACTAAAAATAGAGCTACCATATGACCCAGCAATCCCATTCCTAGGCATATACCCAGAAGTGATGAAAACTCTAATTCAAAAAGGTACATGTATCCCAAAGTTAATAAAAGTACTATTTACAATAACCAAGACATGGAAACAATCCAAATGTCCATCAACAGATAAATAAAGAAGATATGGTACATATATATGATTGAATAGTATTCAGCCATAAAAAAGAATGGAATAATGCCATTTGCAACAACATGGATGGATTTAGAGATTAGCATACTAAGTGAAACAAAGTCAGGGAGAGAAGGGCAAATATCATTACGATATCACTTTTATGTGGAATCTAAAAAATGATACAAATGAACTTATTTAAAAACAGAAATAGACTCACAGACAGGGAAAACAGTCTTATGGTTACCAAAGAGGAGATGGGGGAGAGAGAGAAGGAAAGATAAATTAGGAGCTTGGGATTAACATATATACATTCAGTTCAGTTCAGTTCAGTTCAGTCGCTCAGTCGTGTCCGACTCTTTGAGACCCCATGAATCACAGCACGCCAGGCCTCCCTGTCCATCACCAACTCCCAGAGTTCACTCAGACTCACGTCCATTGAGTCAGTGATGCCATCCAGCCATCTCATCCTTGGTCATCTCCCTCTCCTCCCGCCCCCAATCCCTCCCAGCGCCAGAGTCTTTTCCAATGAGTTAACTCTTTGCATGAGGTGGCCAAAGTACTGGAGTTTCAGCTTCAGCATCATTCCCTCCAAATATAAAATAAATAAACTTCCTAGTGGGTATCATAGGGAACCATATTCAGTATCTTGTAATAAATGGAAAAGAACCTGAAAAAGAAATATATATACATCATATATATCAGTATCTATATAAATATACATATACACATATGAATCACTTTGTTGTACCCCTGAAACTAGCACAACATTGTAAATCAACTATACTCCAATTTAAAAAATTAAGGAAATGAAGGTAATAGATCTTCAGAGGAAGACTGATATATTGAGAGAATGAATCATTAGCTACTCCTCACCACCATTTGTATTGGATGAACTTGAATCAGATGTGTAATTGCACAGGAGTCCTTGTCCAGGAGTCTCACTGGTCAATATCTTTCCTAACGTTGTCAGCCTGTTGGGGTAAAATATTGGGCTATGCAGAATTAGAGCAGCAGGATTCATTTGTGTCTCTCTGGCCCTGAAAATGTCCTAACATTTACTCTTAAGGATAGTCTTTTATTACAATTTAAAATTTTAATTAAAATTTAATTTTATATTGGAGTATAGTTGATTTACAATGTTGTGTTAGTTTCAGAATGAGTTGGTTATACATACTCATGTATCTATTCTTTTCCAAGCTCTTTTTGCATATAAGTTATTACAGAATGTTGAGTACAGCTCCCTGTGCTATACAGCAGGTCCTTGTTGGTTATCTATTTTATACATAGTAGTGTGTACATGTTAATTCCAAACTCCTTTAGAAAAGGCAGAGGAACCAGAGATCAAATTGCCAACATCTGCTGGATCCTGGAAAAAGCAAGAGAGTTCCAGAAAAACATCTATTTCTGCTTTATTGACTACGCCGAAACCTTTGAATGTGTGGATCACAATAAACTGTGGAAAATTCTGAAAGAGATGGGAATATCAGACCACCTAACCTGCCTCTTGAGAAATCTGTATGCAGGTCAGGAAACAACAGTTAGAACTGGACATGGAACAACAGACTGGTTCCAAATAGGAAAAGGAGTATGTCAAGGCTGTATATTGTCACCCTGCTTATTTAACTTCTATGCAGAGTACATCATGAGAAACACTGGACTGGAAGAAACACAAGCTGGAACCAAGATTGCCAGGAGAAATATCAATCACCTCAGATATGCAGATGACATCACCCTTATGGCAGAAAGTGAAGAGGAACTAAAAAGCCTCTTGATGAAAGTGAAAGAGGAGAGCAAAAAAGTTGACTTAAAGCTCAACATTCAGAAAACGAAGATCATGGTATACAGTCCCATCACTTCATGGGAAATAGATGGGAGACAGTGGAAACTGTCAGACTTTATTTTGGGGGGCTCCAAAATCACTGCAGATGGTGACTGCAGCCATGAAATTAAAAGATGTTTACTCCTTGGAAGAAAAGTTATGACCAACCTAGATAGCATATTCAAAAGCAGAGATATTACCTTGCCGACTAAGGTGCGTCTAGTCAAGGCTATGGTTTTTCCAGTGGTCATATATGGATGTGAGAGTTGGACTGTGAAGAAGACTGAGCACCAAAGATTTGATGCTTTTGAGCTGTGGTGTTGAAGAAGACTCCTGAGAGTCCCTGGGACTGCAAGGAGATCCAACCAGTCCATTCCGAAGATCAGCCCTGGGATTTCTTTGGAAGGAATGATGCAGAAGCTGAAACTCCAGTACTTTGGCCACCTCGTGTGAAGAGTTTACTCATTGGAAAAGACTCTGATGCTGAGAGGGATTGGGGGCTGGAGGAGAAGGGGACGACAGAGGATGAGATGGCTGGATGGCATCATGGACTCGATGGACGTGAGTGAACTCCGCGAGATGGTGATGAACAGGGAGGCCTGGCGTGCTTCGATTCATGTGGTCGCAAAGAGTCAGACATGACTGAGCGATTGGACTGAACTGAACCTTTACCCTTTGGTAACCATAAGTTTGTTTTCCATGTCTGTGAGTCCAACTTTTCTTGTAAGTAAATTCATTGTATCATTTTTAAGATACCCTGGAGAAGGAAATGGCAATCCACTCTAGTATTCTTGCCTGGAGAATCCCATGGACAGAGAAGCCTAGTAGGTTACAGTCCACGGGGTCGCAAAGAGTTGGACAGGACTGAGCAACTTTATTACCACCACCACCACCACATTTAAATGATGATATTTGTCTTTGTCTGACTTATTTCCCTTAGTATAATAATCTCTAGGTACATCCATGTTGCTACAAATGACATTGTTCCATTCTTTTTTTCAACTACTGGGTGATATTCCATTGTGTATATACACTACATCTTTTTGTCCACTCCTCTGTCAGTGGACATTTAGGTTTCCTCCATGTACTGGCTATTGTAAATAGTGCTGCTGTGAATACAGGGATGCAAGCATCTTTTCAGAATATGGTTTCCTCTGGATACATGCCTAGGAGTGGGATTGGTGTATCATATTGTAATTCTGTTTTAAGCCTTTTAAGGATGACCATCAAATTTTTAACATCATGGAATACATATGAAACTCCAAAATTTTAATGTACATTACACTTGCGTAAACAGGAGGAGATCTGGGGGCAATTATATCATGTTGAGTGAAAAGATCCTTATGCTTATTTTATATAACTATATTCTTCATGGATGTTAAATAATGAATGCACTTAAAGTTTCAAAATAAAATCTTTTTGAGGAGAGACTTGTCCTTGATTTCATGAATATAACATTTGAACATTAAGTTACTTGCTTTCAATGGTCATATTTAATTCCTGATTCATACTTTAGATGGTAATCTCTTCACATCCTTGATGGTCACCATCAAAGGAAAATTTTGTTCAGGTAGATATAAGACTTAAAATATTAAAGCCATTTTTTCAAGTATTCCAGTAAAGAATTTGTAACAGTTGAAACTGTATTTCAAGTAGCTCTTCCTTTTTTCCCCTCAGAGATGTAACATTAAGATTATTTTTACTGTTAATGGATTTTGAATCTACTTGAACTGTTCTGTAACAGAATGGCAAAGTAACGTTGAAGCTCTAATTTTCAGAATGTGGGTGCATCTTAAGGACATCACCTGAAGCTAGTTTGAATTAGAAAAGCAGCAAATTAGTGGCAAACTCACAGAAAAATTACCAATATGTGAGAAGCAAAAGCTGAGAGCCACTGCCTGGGTGGTTCCTGCCAAGAATTTTGTCTGCCTCTCTGTCCCCACTCCCACCCCCACTAGGACACTTAAGGCTCCCTGCTATGCTCCAGGGGCATCGGGGACATGAATTCAGTGGTTCTGTAGGCCCCTTGTCCATCATGAGCAGCAATGATGTGACAGTTGATGGCTGAAGGAGACACCCAGGTGCTGGAGCGTCCAGCACTGATTCACTGCGAGGTGAGGACACAGCAAGGACTGACTGTAGCTCCTCCTGCTTGCTGCTTGCACCGGAAAGGCTGCTGGTCCAGTCCTCGCTCTACCAGGGTCCCTCCTAGGTCCACTCCCAGAGATGCTTGTGAGCGGAGGCAACGGGGAACTAGGAACTCTCTGCCAGCGCACAGCCCTGTAGTCTTGGGGGAGCATGTCTCAGTACACCAGAGTGAAAGTGAAAGTTTCAATCACTCAGTTGTGTCCAACTCTTTGCCACCCAAGGACTGTAGCCCACCAGGCTCCTCTGTCCATTGAATTCTCCAGGTAAGAATACTGGAGTGGATAGCCATTCCCAGCATACCCGAACCTCTCTCTAAAACACCAGCACAACAGGCTTCCCCTGGGAGTTCTCTCTTCTTAAATAAAGACATTTCAAGGCTGAATGGATTAGGACACCCTGCCAAGGGACATTTTCCCAGGCTGGGCTGGATGGTTTGGGATTGTCTCAGGCGTTTCAACCCAAGTTTGCACAGCATCATTCTCCTGTCACTGGTAATGATGCCCTTGGGAGCTAATTAAAAATAAATTCCACAGGATGGAAATCATGCCTCTACTGTGTTTTTTCCCAGCGGTTCTCCTCTTGGGAGCTCCCCATCCTAGGAACTCCCATCCTGACCAGTTTGCTGCTGATGTGCCTTGTTTTCACACTGACCGCTCCACAACCTCCTCTGGCCCTCAATTCCAGGCTCCTCTTACAACTATGTGAGACCCAATTCCGACTGCAAATCCAGATTCCCTAATATTCACTGCAACTCTCTTGCCCTATTTGAATCCTGTCTCATACATCTTGTCCTATATATACCTCTATTTCTCTAACTTTCTTTCCTCAGTCTATTTCTTTCCCCAGAAACCTTTCCTTCCCCATTTGTGACAGGAGAAATCTTAGCCAACCTTTGAAGATTCACTTCCAATACTGATTCCTTCCTGAAGTCTTCCTGGTCATCCCAAGTAGACCATCCCAGATGGTCATCCCATTTCTCTTTTGCATTTTGCACACTTGTTCTTTTTATGTTATCCTTTTCTTTTTTATGGTAAGTCATTTTATTCTTCCTAATAGAAAGCAAATCACTCTGAAGACAGAAACTATGACTTAACCTTCTTGTATCCTAACATATTTTATCTGTAACATACTTAGCATTCAATGAATATTAGTTGAATTATATTGACTGTAGATATAGAAATAATAGCTTTTAGTTTAGTAATTAGTCCAGAGATATGGCAAGGAGTCAGTTAATCTATAAACATATTTGAGGAAAATCTGGTATTACACACAATAGGCAAAGATCACTAATACAGTATCTATTCTATGCTCTCAATGTGTCATTCCAAAATTGTTTTTATAATGTGGTGTAGATAATGCAGAGTGAGGTATTTAATTTTTGTTCTTCAAAAACAATGGCAAAATAAGTTTGCAATTAAACTCATGATCATTCAAACTCAACTGATTTTGAAGGTCTGTTGTTGTTACATCAGGGAATTAATGCATATGTTTCTGTACATGACATTTTACACAAAGTTCTAATATATAAAATAAGCAATAAAAAAGCTCTTTAACAACAACAGCAGCAGTGACAATAAAACAAAAAGAAAACAGATAAAAGTTGGGCAGCCTAGAATAATGCTGACATGAAACTGCCCTTCCCTCACCAACCTGCGGCATCAGGTTCTTCTGCAGGGGAAACAGTTCAATGGTACACAGTTTAGAAACTGCCAGCGTGGCATGTTCCCTTCTGAGGGTTAAATCTCATTGTGTAAAGACACGGCAGGTCGGTCATGCAGTCCTTCGGGCCATATCTACCACCTACTGAGCTGGACTGTGAGTTTTAAAAAGGTTGCCAGGTGACCTTTTTAAAAATTCTATTCTATTCTGTTTTAGTTTATTTTATTCTATTCTGTTCTATTTTATTTGTGGTCCTGCCCCAAGGCATGTGGGATCTTAGTTCCCGCAACAGGGATCAATCTATGCCCCCTGGAGTGGAAGTAGAGCCCTCACCACTGTACTGCCTGGGAAATCCTCCCAGATGATTCTATATGCACTCAGATTTGAGAAGCACCACTTTGGAAGACTTAGGGGATGTCAAGATAGGAATGGAGACCAAATAAGAATTGATGCACAGTAGACACAGGTTATGTGCCAGAAAATTTGGAACACTCAGCAGTGGCCATAGGACTGGAAAAGGTCAGTTTTCATTCCAATGCTAAAAGAAAGGCAATGCCAAAGAATGCTCAACTACCACACAATTGCACTCATCTCACATACTAGCAAAGTAATGCTCTAAATTCTCCAAACCAGGCTTCAACAGTACGTGAACTGTGAACTTCCAGATGTTCAAGCTGGATTTAGAAAAGGCAGAGGAACCAGAGATCAAATTTCCAACATCCATTAGATCATAGAAAAAGCAAGAGAATTTTAGAAAAACATCGACTTCTGCTTCATTGATTACACCAAAGCCTTTGACTGTGTGGATCACAACAAACTGTGGAAAATCCTTAAGAAGATGGGAATACCAGACCACCCTACCTGCCTCCTATGAAATCTGTATGTAGGTCAAGAAGCAACAGTTATAACCAGACATGGAACAACGGACTGGTTCAAAATTGGGAAAGGAGTATGTCAAGGCTGTATATTGCCACCCTGCTTATTTAACTTATATGCAGAGTACATCTTGAGAAATAATGGGCTGGATGAAGCACAAGCTGGAATCAAGATTGTTGGGAGAAATATCAATAACCTCAAATATGGAGATGACACCGAACTTATGGCAGAAAGTGAAGAACTAAAGAGCCTCTTAATGAAAGTGAAAAAGAAGAGTGAAAAAGTTGGCTTAAAACTCAGCATTCAGAAAACTAAGATCATGGCATCTGGTTCCATCACTTCAAGGCAAATAGATGGGGAAACAATGGGAACAGTGACAGACTATTTCTTTGGGGCTCCGAAATCACTGCAGATGGTGACTGCAGGCCTGAAATTAAAAGAAACTTGCTCCTTGGAAGAAAAGTTATGACCAACCTAGATAGCATATTAAAAAGCAGAGATATTACTTTGCCAACAAAGTTCCATATAGTCAAAGCTATGGTGTTTTGCAGTAGTCATGTACGGATGTGAGAGCTGGACTATAAAGAAAGCTGAGCACTGAAGAATTGATGCTTTTGAACTGTGATGTTGGAGAAGACTCTTGAGAGTCCCTTGGACTGCAAGGAGATCCAATCAGTCCATCCTAAAGTAAATCAGTCCTGAATATTCATTGGAAGGACTGATGCTAAAGCTGAAAAGTCAGTCCTTTGGCCACCTGATGCAAAGAACTGACTCATTGGAAAAGACCCTGATACTGGGAAAGACTGAAGGTGGGAGAAGGGGATGACAAGATGAGATGGCTGGATGGCATTACCGACTCAATGGACATGAGTTTGAGTAAGCTCTGGGAGCTGGTGATGGACCAGGGAAACCTGGTATGCTGCAGTCCATGAGGTTTCAAAGAGTCAGACATGACTGAGTGACTGAACAGAGACACAGGTAATGAGAATGAATTAATTGTGCACATAAGGGGAAACTGTGCTGGAATCTCCTTTACCTGGCAATTCTGGCCTATGTCTGGCCACCAGAAAAAGAGGTGCAGCGATTAGAAGATTGAGGAAGCCCCAGTGATGGCAGTGGGAAGATCCAGGGCAGGATCCGAGTGCTGCTGCAGTCCAAAGTCTATGATGTGCATGGGATGGGGGCAGCAAGCACCTGTGTGTGGGCCCTGGGCTGCAAGATGCAGGTACCTCTGCACATCTCTGCAGTTGCCATGGGGACAGAGGCACAGTCCCACTGGTTCTGGTGGGTTTCAGTTCATCTTTGTCAGTTCCAGCTGGTCTTCATGAGTTTAGGTTTCCCTTAGTTTCTCTATCTCAGTAGCTAAGTTCTTCCCCTCCCTCTGGCTCAGCTGACCTACGCAGCTTTAGACTCGCAGCCTAATGCAGACACACAGCTTCGAATACACCAGCTCTCCCTGTGTTCCGGGGGCTTCTCTGATTCCCTAAGTCTACTCTTGTCTAGAATTTTCTTTCCTCAGCTTCTCCCATTGCTGTTAAGTTTAATCCTAACAATGAATCCCTTATTCCCCATTAATTGTTGTGATCCTGATTCCCTAACTCAACCCTTGACTGACAGTTACTGAGTCCACAGAGAGCTCCCGCATCCAGCTTGCAGCTGTGGCTTGCTCCACCTGCTACTTTCTGGGTCTTCTGTAACTCTCAGTGGAGGTTTTCTTGATGCCTTGAAAATGCGAGTAACTTTTAATTTGGCAATTTATGGTAAATTAATTTTAGCCCCTACTTTTTAATTGAAATAGAGCTGATTTATAATGCTGTGTTAGTTTTAGGTGTACAGTACAGTGACTCAGGTATACATATTGAGTTGGCCAAATGTTTGTTGGAATTTTTCCATAACATGTTAGGGAAAAACTCACATGAACTTTTTGGCTAACATATAAATTCTTTTTTCAGATAATTTTCCATTATAAGTTATTACAGGACATTGACTAGTTTCCTGTGTTATACAGTAGGTCCATATCAGTTCAGTCAGTTCAGTTCAGTCGCTCAGTCGTGTCTGACTCTTTGTAACCGCATGAATTGCAGCACGCCAGGCCTCTCTGTCAATCACCATCTCCCAAGTTCACTCAGACTCACGTCCATCGAGTTCATGATGCTATCCAGCCATCTCATCCTTGGTCCACATAGTAGTGTGTATGTGGGTTTCCTGGGTGGCTCAAGTGATAAAGAATCTACCTGCAACGCAGCAGTCGCAGAAGATATGGGCTTGATCCCTGGGTTGGGAAGCTCCCCTGGAGGAGGGCATGGCAGGCCATCCAGTATTCCTGTCCGGAAAATCTCAAGGCCTAAGGAGCCTGGTGGGCTGCAGTCCACAGGGTTGCAAAGTCGGACACGATTGAAGCAGCAGAGCGCTCATGCACACACACAGTGTGTCTATGTTAATCCCAAACTCTTAATTTATACTTAGCCCTCCAAACAGAGACAGTTATCTTTTCTAGAAGAATTTCAAAAATCTGATGTGTAGAACAGTTTTTTGACTCTCTGGGAGAGGGCAAGGGTGGGATGATTTGGAAGAACGGCATTGAAACATGTATATTATCATATGTGAAACGAATCGCCAGTCCAGTTTCAATGCATGAGATAGGGTGCTCCGGGCTGGTCCCCTGGGATGACCCAGAGGGAGGTGGGAGGGGGGTTCAGGATGGGGAACACATGTACACCCATGGCAGATTTATGTCAATGTATGGCAAAACCAATACAATATTGTAAAGTAAAAAAATAAAAATAAAAAATTTGATGTGCTTGAAATAGCTTTTCTTTTTTGGATTCTTGATGATCAGGCTCAGATAATTGCTAAGATGCTACTTAATACCTTTCTTTCATATATATGTTAGAAAAAACCCTCCAACCAAGGAATACTAAACCAGAAAAGAAAACTCAAGAGAAATAGTCTATTAGGAGAAAGACTGAAAGGGCTATTGGAATGTGTAAGAGGATATTAAGCTAAAATTGCTTTGTATCAAGAAGCAATAATCCCTTTGCATCAGCCTCTCTCATCTTTTCCTTTAATCACATTTTTTTGGTTAACCTTTCAAATCAATCACTGTGAGTTTAAAATAACCAGAAAATGTAGGATTCTCTTTTCTCATATTTTAATTAACGTGAAATTTCGTCAAAAAAATGAAGTCATTTTCTTTCTCCTTCACATGACATATTCTGTTTTATATTTTAGTTTTTTAAAAAATTAATTAATTTTAATTGGAGGCTAATTACTTTACAGTATGGTGGTGGTTTTTGCCATACATTGATATGAATCAGCCACAGGCGTACATGTGTCCCCCATCCTGAACTCCCCTCCCACCTCCCTTCTCATTATATTTTAGAAGTTGACCCAGAGAGATGATATGGGGAGGGTGGTGGGAAGAGGGTTCAGGATTGGGAACTCATGTACACCCATGGCGGATTCATGTCAATGTATGGCAAAACCAATACAGTATTATAAAGTAAAATAAAGTAAAATTAAAAACAAAACAAAGTGTTTGAATTAAGCAAACTGCCTATTCCTTCTTGGAAAATATCTGCAAGGAACTCAATGTTATAAATTTCAGTTAGATCTAATTGTAGTCATAGGAACCTGTGTTTTCTACTTCCAGTTTGCATTTTAATGAATTTTTTCCCACTAGATATGTTGAGCCTCATACCTATTAATCTTGCTTGAAATTAATAATTATTTAGTTTCCATGGGGGCTAGACTTTCTATAGATGCATAAAGTTACGGGTAAAATTTAAAAAAAAGGAAAAAAATTATTTATGTTTAATCAAAGGATAATTGCTTTAAAATATTGTATTGGTTTCTGCCATACATCAGCATGAATCAGCCATTGATATACCTATATTCCCTCCCTCTTGAACCTCCTTCCCACCTCCCACCTCCCATCCCTTATAGGGTGTCACAGAGCCCGGTTTTATTGTGTCTTAAACTGAGTTATAAAGTTGAAAGTAAAAGAGGTAACAGCTTCCCTTCTTCATAATTTAGTTCATTAATCAACTGTTTTTATTGGCATACAGTTGATTTACAATGTTTCAGGTATACAGCAAACTGATTCAGTTATATATACATAAGTATAGATAGATTCTTCTTCAGATTCTTTTCCATTATATGTTACTACAAGATATTTAATATAGTTCCCTGTGCTATACAGGAGGTCCTTGTTGCTTATCTATTTATATATAGTAGTGCATATATGTTAACCACAAACTCGCAATTTATCCCTCTCTTCACTCACTCTGTTGTTGAGTGCTAAGTTGTGTCTGACTGATTGGGACCCTCATCTTCCACCAAGTAGTAATTGTCTACAGTATTTTTTCAGGTTTCTAAATATTCTTTTCTACCCTTGACCAGGGTGTTTAAAAATTCACCTCTTCAGGTATAAGTTTATTTTTTATTTTTTACAGTAAGTCCTAACATTTTTGAGCTGACTTTCCTATCTCAGGCAGTCGTCCTGGAAGTCATGAATGTTAATATTTTCCACATCTTTACCTTGGAGACATGCAGAGTATGTGAATCTCAGTCAAGACATGCATAGCTGATGGTAGTAAAAGCGTTCCTGAAACACGTTTCTCCTGCTAGAAACTGGCGCTCCAGGAGGGCACTCCAGAACCCCATCACTGCTGCATCCTGCGTGCCCAAACAGTCCGTGGCACACAGTAGGAGCTCAATCAAGATTTCCTTTACTGTTTGCCACACCTGCTTTCATACACACAGTCTGCCTTACACACCGACGTGCAGGGTTAGGTTAGGAAGTCAGGACAAGCTGTGTGGGGATGAACGCTCATGATGGGGGCGTGGTCTGCTCCTCCTAACATTTGCAAGAGCGGATGTGGTGTTTTCCTTGGGTTCTGGTGCCTGAGTCAGAAGGGTGCTCGGCTGTTTCCCATGGTAGGGGGAATCATCTCCCCATTCCATGTCTGCATCTTAATCCCTGGAATCTGAGAGTGTCACCGTATACAGGCGGAAGGACTTTGTAGGTGGCATACACTGCCGCTCTGGAGTGAAAGTGTCCTGAATTACCCAGGCCCGCCTGAGGCCGTCCCCAGGGTCCTTACAAGAGCCGGAGAGCACGTGAGTGGCAGGAGATGGAACAAAGGGCTTCTTCTCATCCTTGTGTCTTAACTGCTTGCTTCTTACCAGCTCTCTGTAATCCAATTTGAGGATGCCCATGACCGGCGGCCTCTTGCTACACCCTATTGTCAGCATTGAATCTAGCTCAGCCTGGCAGAAAAGATGTAAACCTCATACTAGGCATGAGCTGGTGGGAACCATCCACACATCACTCTACAGCACATCAGCAGCAGCCGTCCAGTTTGCAGACTGGCCACCCTCTCCTGGAAAGGAGCATTCAGATCCCTGTTACCAATGCTTTCTAACAGAAGATCGTATATTAAAAGTTCATCATATTGATTTCTTTTTACCCCAGGGGTTCAGAATAAAGTAATGCAATAATGAGACATCTTTCAGACACAAATAGACTTGAATTCAAATATCCTTTCTATTGTCTACTAATCTCACTCAGTTTTGCCCTGAGCAAGATCAATTAATCTCTCTAAACTAGTTTTCTCATCAGAAAAATGAGAAAATTAATACTTGCCTTTAAAGGGGTGTTTTGAGGAATATATTATAACAAATGAAAACATTATGAAAGCAATTATAGACATACCTAGCTTTATTGTGCTTCACTTTATTGCACTTTGCAGATACTGTGTGTTTTACAGATTGAAGGTCTGTGGCATGCCTGCATCAAAAAATCCATCAGCTCCAGTTTTCCAACAGTATTTGCTCATTTCACGTCTCTGTGTCAAGTTTTGGTAATTCCTACACAATTTCAAACTTTTCCATTTTTATTGTATTTGTCATGGTGATCTGTCATCTTTGATGTTATTACTGGAAAGATTATGACTGATTGAAGGCTCAGATGATGCTTAGTGTTTTTAGTAATAAAGCATTTTTAATTAAGATTATGTTTTATATACAGTGGCCACTATTCTTTGTTAATTAATTTTTATTGTAGTATAGTTGATTTACAATGTTGTATTAGCTTCTGCATAGCAAAATAAGTCAACTCTACATATATCTTCTCCCTTTTGGATTTCCCTCCCGTTCAGGTCACCACAGAGCATTGACTACAGTTCTCGGTACAAGTAGATTCTCATTAGTTGTTTATTTTATATGTAGTATCAATAATGGGGCTTTCCTGGTGGCTCAGTGATAAAGAATCCACTTGCTAATGTAGGAGATGTGGGTTTGATCCCTGGGTCAGGAAGATCCCCTGGAGAAGGAGATGGCAACCCACTCCAGTATTCTTGCCTGGAGAATCCCACAGACAGAGGAGCCTGGCAGGCTACAGTCCATGGGACAGCAAAGAGTCAGACACAACTTAGCGACCAAACAACAACAATCAGTAGTGTGTACGTGTCAATTCCAATCTCTCCTCTTCCTACCCCACCCCTTCCCCTTTGGTATCCATACATTTTGGCTGCTATTCCTGATCACTTCAGGCAGGAGGGGAATTCTGATCTGTTATCCCATTTTGGCTGGAAGCAGAAGGCTACTGCTTCTGAAAGAAAGATAAATATCTAGAGGATAATTATTAACCAGAGTTGACTGGAAAGAGCTGTGAATCGACAAAACACTTCTGTTTTGCTGCCATGTACTCTCTCAAGGTTGCCTGGGTAGGCTTTGCCTGGAGCAGAAGTGTGTTCTGTTTGTAAGAGGGATGTCTTTTGGGTGTCAGGATGTGTGTGTGGGGTGACATTTGCAGGCGAGATACCGCCTTGATGTGCTTTACCTTCCAATGGGCGATTGAGGGTAAGTCAGGTGCTGACACCACGGGAAGGGTGCCCCATTTGTTCCGCTTTTGTAATTTTAGGGACATGGTGCATTTTGTCTCATTCAGCATAAACATTGGCACTTGAGACCTTTTAAAGCAAACCTCAGTCCTTAAAATGTAGACCTGATTCTTCTCACATAATCACTTCCTTTTAGAACCATCTCCTTTGCGGTCTTAACTCTGAACAGATAGGCCTGTAACTCTTGGTCCCTTTTCAGTCCTCTATCTTTTTGAGTTCAAGTTTCCTGACAAGCCAAAGACATAATGGTTTAACTATCTTATACTAATCACTCCACCAATTTTCTGATGAGATTTATTTAAATTTCAGCTAGTATTACTGTCAAACACAGCAATGTGCATGTCTGGCTGGAGTTTAAAGATGATTTCCAATCATTTCCTCTGTTGAAAGTTCCTGCCATCCCTTTGTTTCTTCTTCTGAAGATAAGAAGTACATTTTTTTGGTGTAAAATGTCAGTGTGTGTTGCTGCCATGTGACTTTAAATCAAACTTGGTTTCTGACTTTTACTGTCACTGTAATGCATTGCAAAAATTGTGTGAAATTTAGAAAAGTTTCCCAAGTTCTTTTCAGATATGACACTTTCCCTCTGTCATGGATTAATGAAGCTAGGCTTTCTGTTTGTTTTGTGAATTTCATTTAAAGAAAGTAATAGAAGAAACGAAAAAGCAAATCTCTTAATTTTATTCCTGATCCAAGGCAATGAAAATACCTTGTGAGCTTATAAACACTGTTTTGGATTGTTTCACTATAATAAGAAACTTCACTTGCCCAAAGAAATAATAAACTGCTTTTCAGTTAGCTGTAAATGTGTGTCAACAAACTAGTGATGAATTGTCTTGGCAGGGCACAGTCATGTTTTTATACAGAAGAATTCCTTTTATTTCCACATGATAAACTTAGATGCTGGTGAAGTCTGGCCAAGTGCTTGAGGCGACATGGGTTGGAGGGAGACTTTGGCAGAGAGTTTTTCTTCCTCTGATGGTTTCCAGTTCAATGAAGGTCTCCCAGTAGGATTCACATCTACATGAGGACATCCGCTGTGGGTCCAAGTCCATCATGGGAATGAAATTTGCTGGAGTTTGTTCACTGCAGACAAATAGAACCACAGCTCATAAGCAAATGCTGGTTAGCATGTTGGCCAATGCTTTGTGAAGAAGCACACTTTATTTCATTCTTGTTCTTGCAATCTTCTCCCCAGGCACATCCTTGCTATTTTAGTCACTGTCTACTGGAAATGTACTTGACCAGTGTGGGGATGATTTTTCTGCTGAGGTCTTTGCATTTTTTAAGATAAAAATTATTTGTCCCTACTAAGTTTATGAGTCTCTTTTTCCCCAAGTAATTTATATTAGATACAGGGAACAAGGTTTCTTACCAGAAGCATTTAAATGGTTACTTTTAGAGACCCTTCCTTAATGAGAGGTTTACTGGCCTTAGAGCCCTGGGTGCTGCCCGTCTCATGGGGTCAGGGCACCTGCCACCAGGAGTTCCTCTTTCTTCCCTCTGTGCCCTGCCTCACTACTCGCTTCCCCCCTCAGATTCTTCACAGGCCGGGGTTCAAGCCCCAGACCTCTCTTGGATGCTCAGGCATCTTCCCTGGGCTTCCCTGGTGGTTCAGACAGTAAAGAATCCACTTGGAATGCAGGAGATCCTGGTTCAATTCCAGGGTCAGGAAGATCTCCTGGAGGAGGGCATGGCAACCCACTCCAGTTTTCTTGTGTGGATAATCTCATGGACAGAGGAGACTGGTGGGCTACAGTATATGAGGTTGCAATGAGTCAAACACAACTGAGTGACACACACACACACACACACACACACACACACACACACACACACACACAGAGCCATCTTCCCCAGATAGATCACCCAAGATGCAACTAGTCTGAGTTGCTTCACCTGAGGCTGCAGGGCTAAGAGATGCTTTTGGGGGTGTGGAGATATAGCTTGACTTCCCCTCAGCTGTGCACAGAGGCCCCTTGGGAAATCAACTGGATGTGGGTGGTGATGGGTGGCATCTGGGGGACATAGGGACCTGGGGTTGCATTATTTCTGGGCTGTAAATAATAGAGTAAAGCCTTGGGTGGAAAAGGAAGACACCATGAGAAGCTGAAGTGCACGTGTGTTTTTCTGTAAGATAGTTTATATACAGTGTGTAAAGGGAATGGATAACATTGAGTTTAAATAAAAATACAAGGACCTACTGTATAGCACAGGGAAGTCTGCTCAATATTCTGTAATAACCTAAATGGGAAGAGAATTTGAAAAAATAATGTGCTGCCGTGCCTAGTTGCTCAGTCATGTCCCACTCTTTGTGACCCCTTGGACTATAGCCCACCAGGCTCCTCTGTTCATGGAGATTTTCTAAGCAAGAATACTGGAGTGGGTTGCCAGGAACCCCAAGATCTAGGGGATCTTCCTGACCCAGGAATGGAACTGTGGTCTCTTACACTGCAGGTGGATTCTTTACCAGCTGAGCCGTACATGAGTAGATACATGTGTGTGTTGGGCCTCTCTGGTGGCTCAGATGACAAAGAATCTGCCTGCACTAGAGTCTCTTGGACTGCAAGGAGATCAAACTAGTCAATCCTAAAGGAACTCAACCCTGAATGTTCATTGGAAGGGCTGACGCTGAAGCTGAAGCTGCAGTACTTTGGCCACCTGATGTAAAGAGCTGACTCATTGGAAAAGACCCTGAAACTGGAAAGATTGAAAGCAGAAGAGGGCTATGAGGCTGAGATGACTGGATGGCATCTTTGACTCAATGGATATGAGTTTGAGCAAACTCTGGGAGATAGTGAAGGACAGGGAAGCCTGGTGTGCTGCTTCCATGGGGTTGCAAAGAGTCAGACGTGACTTAGTGACCACACAACATGTATACGTATAACTGAATCACTTTTCTGTAACCTGAAACTATCACAGTTTAGTTAATAAGCTGCATGGATCACAATAAACAGTGAAAAATTCTGAAAGAGATGGGAATACCAGACCACCTGACCTGCCTCTTGAGAAATCTGTATGCACGTCAGGAAGCAGCAGTTAGAACTGGACATGGAACAACACACTGGTTCCAAATAGGAAAAGGAGTACGTCAAGCCTGTATATTGTCACCTTGCTTATATAACTTCTATGTGGAGTACATCATGACAAACACTGGACTGGAATAAACACAAGCTGGAATCAAGATTGCTGGGAGAAATATCAATCACCTCAGATATGCAGATGACACCATCCTTATGGCAGAAAGTGAAGAGGAACTAAAAAGCCTCTTGATGAAAGTGAAAGAGGAGAGTAAAAAAGTTGACTTAAAGCTCAACATTCAGAAAGCGATCATGGCATCTGGTCCCTTGACTTCATGGGAAATAGATGGGGAAACAGTAGAAACAGTGTCAGAGTTTATTTTTGGGGGGCTCCAAAATCACTGCCAGTGGTGATTGCAGCCATGAAATTAAAAGACGCTTACTCCTTGGAAGAAAAATTATGACCAAACTAGATAGCATATTCAAAAGCAGAGACGTTACTTTGCAGACTAAGGTCTGTCTAGTCAAGGCTATGGTTTTTCCAGTGGTCATGTATAGATGTGAGAGTTGGACTGTGAAGAAAGCTGAGCGCTGAAGAATTGATGCTTTTGAACTGTGGTGTTGGAGAAGACTCCTGAGAGTCCCTTGGACTGCAAGGAGATCCACCCAGTCCATTCTGAAGGAGATCAGCCCTGGGATTTCTTGGAAGGAATGATGCTAAAGCTGAAACTCCAATACTTTGGCCACTTGATGCGAAGAGTTGACTCATTGGAAAAGACTGATGCTGGGAGAGATTGGGGGCAGGAGAAGGGGACGACCGAGGATGAGATGGCTGGAGGGCATCATGGACTTGATGGACATGAGTCTGAGTGAACTCTGGCAGTTGGTGATGGACGGGGAGGCCTGGCATACTGCGATCCATAGGGTTGCAGAGTCAGACACGACTGAGCAACCGAACTGAACTAAACTGAACCCCAATATAAAATAAGAAAATTTTAAAGTACATTGAGAAGATGATAGTCAAGTCAATTGCCAAAGTCAAGGGGTTTTAAATGACACACACTGGGCTTGCCCTGGTATCTCCTCCTTCTGGTGCCTTGGAGGCCACCCCAGAGTGTTCTGGTTGCAATGAGGAGGATTCCTGGGCCACCACCATCCAGCTGCAGTAGAAGTGAGACTGGCATTCGTGGTGTTGGAAAGCATCACAGGATGAGCTGAAGGCAATCATGGGTTCCAGGTTGATCAGCAAGGAGAGGACAACCAGAGCTCTCCCATTACAGGTGCTCATTTTAATTTTCAGAATTCAAAGTGAGAAGCCTTTTGTAGTAACAGGGAATTTGATTTAGGCTCTTGCTTGAATGATGAGAATTGGACATAATACATGAAACACTGGTTGATCAAGATGTGAGGCACCAAGTAGCAAAGGACAGGAATCCCCAAGAGGTGAGAAATAAGTGAGATAAGCTCTCAGCTGCCCCAGTTCACTACCAGGGAGAGTTTTCAGGTTGTGGCCTGAAAGGAGGGAGAGGCCACCCAGGTGGAGTTCAGTGTATCCTGAGTTGAGGAGATGCAAGTGATTGGAAAGCTGCAGCATGAATATTTATAGGGTGTTGTGCACAGAGAGGGAAGTCAGAGAAAGACAAATACTGCAGAGTGTCACTCACAGGTGGAATCTAAAAACGCTGAACTGGTAGAAACAGAGCAGTGTGGTGGTTACTAGTAGCTGGGGTTTGGGGAAAAAACTGGAGATTTTAGTTAAAGAATACAGACTTGTGACTAGAAGGTGAATAAGCTCTGGAGATTTCATGCACAGCATAGTGATTATAATCAACAACACTGTGTTACATACTTCAAAGTTTTTAAGAGACTGTATCTTAATTTTTCTTACTGCAAAAAGCAATGATAATCACATGATATAGCTAAGGCATAAAATAAAACTACAGTGGTCATCATGTTGCCATATCTAAATGTATTAAATCAATATGTACATCTTGAACTCACACTGTGTTGTATGACAGTTATATCTCAATAAAAATATTTATAGGGCCGAGTACCTGAGAGAAGGGAGCTTCAGAGAACTTCAAAGAACTTCAGAGATTCCCCTAGAGCCTTCCCCTGTCTATAGACCAGTCTTGTGTGTAAGAAAATTACATGAGGTCAAGGGGAGAAAGACATCTTGAAAATTCAGAAGTTACAGTTTGCAAAGTCTGAACACTCACATAAAAGGCAGAAATTCTCATATTGAATAAAAAAGCAATGTGCTTGGAATCTAAAATGGAAACCATGAAAGAACAATCAAATATTTTGTAAGTCAAAGCTTATTTGCTTGGGACTTCCCTGGTGGCTCAGAGGTAGAAAATTTGCCTGCCAATGCAGAAGACACGAGTTTGATCCCTGTTTGGGGAGGCTCCCACATGCTGTGAAACAACTAAGTCTGACTGCCACAACTATTGAACCTGTGCTCCAGAGCCCGGGAACCACAGCTACTGAAGCCTGAGTACCCTAGAGACTGTGCTATGCAACAGGAGAAGCCACTGCAATGAGAAGCTTGCACACGCCAACTAGGGAGTAGCCCCCACTCTCCAAAGCTAGAGAAAGGCCCCTGCAGCCGCAAAGACTCAGCACAGCCAAAATAAACAAAGAAACAAATACATTAACAAAATGAAGCTGTTTCTCCGAATTTAAAAAATTTAATTTGTCTGTAAGGAAAATGGATTCATGAATCAACAGGAAGCTTTGCATAATTTTGTAAAACATACCAAAATTAAGACATAGTTGTTTCAGTTATATCTGTGTTCTGATGAAATGAATCACATATGAGTGATTAACATTTTTTTTCAAAATTTATTCAGTTCTCATTGAAAATTGTGGATCAGTAGATATGTGCCATGAAAATTTTCCATATCTTTTGATGTCATGGAGCTTACTGTTTCCATGGACAGGATTTTTGTTTGTTTGTTTGCTTTTTACTGGTAAAAGGTTTACTGAGTTTTCAGTAGTGTTTGAACAACAACAACAAAAGATTTGTTAAAGCTTTCCAGAGTCTTTGGAGTCTATGCTTAGGTTATTGGATGAATGTTAGTTTATGAACTGAATTCAGTATTCAGTTAGGTCAGGACATTAAACATCCTTGAGGAGTTTGCTGTAAGCCAGGGACTTACTTGCATCCTCAGAACTCGGTAGTGTAGGCTCTATTGTTATTCTTTTCATTTTTACAGATGAGAAAACTGAACTCCAGAGGCGTAAGGGACTAACCAAGGTCCTTAGTAAGTGACTCAGCATGAATCTTCCTTATTCTGATTAAAAAGCCAAGTACGCTTACTCACTTACAGTGTGTTGGCACTGGCATCGAATTTTTATTTCAGTCTTTCATAGCAGTGAGGAAGACGTAAACCTCTTATATTTTGGCTGAATTTGTCAGCCAGTACAGCAGGTGGGCTCCCAGGTGACTGGGAAAGAACCTGCATGTCAGTGCAGGAAACAAGAGAGACAGGTTCGATCCCTGGGTCAGGAAGATCCCCTGAAGGAAGGCACAGCAACTCACTCCAGTATTCTTGTCTGGAGAATCCCCTGGGCAGAAGAGTCTGACAGGTTACAGTCCATAGGGTTGCACAGAGTGGGACACGACAGAAGCGACTTAGCACAGCACAGCATGGCAAGTGGATTCTGAATGAATCTCCTCAGCTGAGGATCCATCTGCCCTCTTGCTGTGTGCTCAGGTCCAGGATATTTCACTGGTGGACACGAAACTCACATGACCCTTGGCGAGGGAGTCAAGAGAACATGACCATTTCTTTTTACTTCACTCTTCATAAATTATTCTAGAATGATATTCCTTTCCCCTCTTATGCCATATTTCTAAATCTCCATGGACTCCACTCAAAATAATACATTGATATCTTTATTTCTGTAATAACACACACATTTATTTCAACATAATAAAAAGCTTTTATTGAAAATAAAAGTATGTGGAATGCCAACGTAGTCAGCTGGGGCTGCTGTAACAAAATACCACAGACTGGGTGACTTAAGCAACAGACATGTATTTCTCACAGTTCTGGAGGCTGGAGTGTCTGAGAGCAGGGTGCCGGCATGATTGGTTTCTGGAGAAGACTCTCTTCCTGGACTGCAGTTGGCCACTTTGCCCTGTGTCCTCACATGGTGGAGACTG
The DNA here is from genome assembly GCA_006408675.1 of Madoqua kirkii. Taxonomy (NCBI): domain Eukaryota; kingdom Metazoa; phylum Chordata; class Mammalia; order Artiodactyla; family Bovidae; genus Madoqua; species Madoqua kirkii. Next base: position 5,801 of record SJYC01107699.1, on the reverse strand, counting down.
AGAGACAGTGCCTTCTTGTGTCTCTTCTTATAAGGGTACTAACTCCATCACGAAGGCTGCATTCTCATGACCTTCAGTTCAGTTCAGTCGCTCAGTCATGTGCGACTCTTTGCGACCCCATGAATCGCAGCATGCCAAGCCTCCCTGTCCATCACCATTTCCCGGAGTTCACTCAGACTCACGTCCATCGAGTCCATGATGCCATCCAGCCATCTCATCCTCGGTCGTCCCTTTCTCCTGCTGCCTCCAATCCCTTCCAGCATCAGAGTCTTTTCCAGTGAGTCTACTCTTTGCATGAGGTGGCCAAAGTACTGAAGTTTCAGCTTTAGCATCTTTCCTTCCAAAGAAATCCCAGGGCTGATCTCCTTCAGAATGGACTGGTTGGATCTCCTTGCAGTTCAAGGGACTCTCAAGAGTTCTCTCCAACACCACAGTTCAAAAGCATCAGTTCTTCGGTGCTCATGACCTTATCTCAACCTAATTATCTTCCAAAATGTCCCATTGCTAAATAATATTTCATTGGGTATTAAGGTTTCAACATACACATTTTGGTGGGGATGTAAGTCAGTCTGGGCTTCCTTGGTGGCACAGTGGTAAAGAATCTGCCTGCCAATGCAGAAGATGCAAGAGACTCCAATTTGTTCTTTGAATCAGGAAGATCCCCTGGAGCAGGACATGGCATCCCACTCCAGTGTTCTTGCCTGGAAAATCCCGTGGACAGAGGAGCCTGGTGGCTACAGTCCATGGAAGTGCAAAAATACAACTGAGCAACTGAATACACACACATCAGTCCATAGCAGTGCCTGTTATATTTTTTCATCATTGTCTTCTCATATAAACTAACCTTAATTTGGTTCAAAGAATTTTGTTAAAGTGCTAAAAGAATTTGAAAAATAAATTAATTCTACTTAATTTTTAAAAAGGTGATACCTTTCTGATTTTTTCAGTGATCAGAAAAATATTTATCCTAGTGCTGCTACAAATAGTGGGTTGGACATAAAAACAGATACTGGAGACTTTTCTTAGTACAGTCATCATTCAGTGTCCACAGGTTGCGGGGCTGTGTGGATTGTTCCAGGACAGTTCCCACTTAGACACCAAAATACACTGATGCTCAAGTCCTGTACGTGAAGTGCTGTTGTATTTGTGCATAACCTCTGCACAGCCTCCCCAAAACTCATGGCTCAGCTGGTAAAGAATCTGCCTGCAATGTGGGTGACCTGGATTCTATCGCTGGGTTGACAAGATCCCCTGGAGAAGGGAAAGGCTACCCACTCCAGTATTCTGGCCTAGAGTATTCTATGAACTATATAGTCCATGGGGTCACAAAGAGTTGTAGGCAACTGAGTGACTTTCACTTTCTGCACATCCTCCCAAATACTTTAAAACATATCTAGATTACTTATAATCCCTAATACAATGTAAATGCTATGCAAATAGTTGTAAACACAATGCAAATGTTATGTAAATAGTTGCCAGCACATTTGCCAAGTTCAAATCTTACATTTTAGAACTTTTTGGAATTAAAAAAATTTTTTTGAAATACTTTTGTTCTGTGATTGGTGCAATCTGTGGATGAGGAATCTGTGAATATGGAGTTCTGACTATATTAAATTTGTTCTTATGTCTAATTTTGTGACCTGAATCTTTGTGACTTTCTGGTTTACATAAAAAGACATATGCATTTCAAAAAGTAATTGATCTCCGTAACTCTTACTAACAAAGCAATCTGGATAAATGTCACACAGTAATATAAGTTTAGAAAAGGAAATACTGCACCAGAAATGATGTGGTACCTGAACAAAAGAGTGACATTACAAAGCCCCATCCAGCAACGGAGAATAATGCCATCCAGAGGATGGGCAGTGTGTACGGCAAACAGCAAAATTACTGATTGCAATTAGTCCATCAAATATTTTCTTAAAAGTCATCTCCTTCCCCTCCCCTCCTCCTCTTCCATTTTCTCCTCCTCTTCCTTGTAAAGCCTTTAAAATAATTCATGGATTCTGATTCTCTTAGAATGTATTGTGAAATTTAGTAACAACTGTTTTAAGTTTAATACAAGCCATGCAACTTGGACAATATACTATTGTGTATTACATTTGTGTAATATACCGTAGTAGAAGCCTTCACAGCTACCCATGATTTCAGGGTGTCAAAGAGGCTCACAGAGTTCTGTAGCTGGTTCAGGTTCAGAGTTAACATGAGATTAACTGTCAGCTCAGGCCTTTGACTCCAAGGCCATGCTTTTGTGACTTGGAAACTGTCCTGAAACATAGCTCAAATAAAGAACATTCTTTATTATGGCTGGATGGAAAGTTTAAGGCATAAATTTAAGGCTGATGTTAATATCTATCACCTATGTTAAGAGGGTGTGGAGTTTGACTTTCTTGATGCCTCAGAACTGTGGCTGAAACCCAAAGCTGAGGACACAAGGCACTGAGTACTCCTAAGCTCTTACAAGTGGCCAGGGCTTGCTAAGTGGCCTTTGTCCTGAATGCCACCACTAGTTACCATCTCTTTCCCATATCCCCCCTCCCCACTTGTATTCCCTCACATTGTCCAGGAATTTGAGGAAGGCAGGACATTCACAGTTTATGAGTGGAGGTTCCTCCCTCCCTGCCCCTGGAGGAAGAGACAGTGGTGCTTTTCCATCCACAGAGCCAAGTGAGTCAGCTTCAATAAAATCTTATGAAGATTGGGGTGTCTTAAAAAAGGGGGGACTAACACCTTGTTTATTCCTCTGGATATTTACTTAGTTGCAGAATCTGCAGACTTATTCTGTTGCTAAAAGTATGAGTGCTTTTGAAAGACACTAGAATATGCCACCTGAAAGCCTACCACATTGGCATAAGGATTATTTTGAGCCAAAGGCAATGGAGAAAAAGCAAGCACTGGAGGAGATCTCTGTCCTCCCTGCATCTGCCTCTAAGCAGAACATAGGAAAAAACACATTCTGGTGTACCGTGAGAACCAGTTCATTCAGAGTGTGAACTACGGGCAAAGCAACACAATAGGTGAAGTCATTTTTTTCAAAAACAAATATGTGGAAACTGAAGGGGATCAGAATATGCTGCCCCAAATATGTTGCATTGGCATAAAGGTTCTTTTGCTGCTGCTGCTGCTAAGTCACTTCAGTCGTGTCCGACTCTGTGTGACCCCATCACTGAAGTGGGTTGCCATTTCCTTCTCCAATACATGAAAGTGAATAGTGGAAGTGAAGTCACTCAGTTGTATCTGACTCGTGGTGCTCCCATGGACTGCAGCCTACCAGGCTCCTCCATCCATGGGATTTTCCAGGCAGGAGTACTGGAGTGAGGTGCCATTGCCTTCTCCAGGGTTCTTTTGAGTGAAGGCAATTGAGAATCAACAGATGCAGGGAGAATTCTCCCTTCTCTACTTATCTGCCTAAATGTAGGGCATAAATTTCCCTTTGAGGAAGGGTATAAATTTCCTTTCCCACCACACCAGAGGAGGACAACTCATCACTGAAGATGCGAAGTTGACACCAAGATGAGTCTGCATAAACTTACTAAATCTTACTAAAATATCTCTTATCTTTTGTTAGTTCCCCCCTATATTTCCTAGTCACTTTCCTATAATTTATTGTCCCTAGAAACCCAAGCCTTCTTTCCTTTGCTAAAAGGATATATACTACCCCACCCCAAGTCTAACCACTTCTTTGATTTTCGCTTCTTTTCTCTGAACTCCTTTGCACAAAAATATTAATATAAATTATGTCTTTTATCCCATTAAACCTATCTTTTGTTAAATTAATTTGCAGGCCCCCAGGAACGAACTTAAGTGTATAAAGCAAAGGTTTTTCCTCTCCACCACTTTTCTTTTTAGTTCTCTTCCCTCATTTTGGGAGAAAAAGGAGATGCTTAAAACCATGTTTCCTGATATTTGAAGTCATGTCATGGTGACATTGAAGAAGATAAGTTGCCCCATAGCAGGGCACTTGGGGACTGGGAGCATTTCAGACACAGAGGGGTCCAGTGTGAAACTTCACAGGTACATCACTTACAGAGAGGCCACCATCCTGGGGTGGAATCAGCCCAAACTAGAAGTACAGTAGGGACCCTTCTTTTCTCCATTACTGTGAGATAATCATATAAAAATGTTGCCATCCTCACTTCCATTTCCAATTTGTTTTCAAATCAAAGTAGTAAATATCCATAAATAGGAAGGAAGGAGGTGTGTCAAGGACAAACCATACCCCTTCTGCTTCAAAGACTAAAAGCTTGTGTGAGGTGGGGGAAGAAGGTAGAGAGGGGCAAGGGTTATGAGTCAAGTCTGAGATTTAAGTTTTAAAAAAATAAATAGCATCAAGTCCTAATTACTGGAAAAAGATTGCTTTAATAACTGAAGATGATTATGGAATTAAGACATTGTTAAGTTAGCAATTCAAGATTGCTGGTGAACATAGCTGAAAAAAAAGTAACATTTTGTAATTAAATTCTGACAACTTGAGATGCTTCAGTTTGCAGGTATACTTATAAGCAAACTGTTTCTTCCAGCAAGTTTCTATGTAATTTTCTTTATGAACAAGGTATCAGTGAATTTTAGGTTATCCAGGCCATGGATATCCAAAACTTTCTGTGATGAAATATTCTAAATTTGTGCCATGCAGCATGGTATACAATACACACATATGTACTGTATTTCTGACATTCTGATATGTGGCTCATAGAACTAAGGAGATGAACTTTTAATTTCAATTGATTTAAATTTAAATATTGATGGTATCATGTGGCTAGTAACTAAAGCATTAAACAACACTGGTCTAGATTCTTGAAATAAACTTGGGTAGAGGCAAAGGAATGATAAAGAAAATTCTATGTTGATAGGTGTTTTTCTTTTGTGAATTTATTTTTAAAAGGATAATGTAGAGGCATCGATGTATACTAACTTGACTAGGCTTATTTTAATCTATTTTAAAGGAAATCTTTACAGTTTTAAAAAGAAATCACATGTTTAATGACTCATTTGTTAACTAAAGTGTGAGAGAGTGGAATGCCTGGAAACAGTCATAGAAAATCTTTATTCAGAGATGATTACCCCACGGGTTATTTTCCAGAAATATTTGCTTTGACCTTAGAGTAAGGTTAAAAGTTATCACTTCTCTCTCAAATTTATTCTGTTCCTTAAATTGTGTCTTACAGTTTGACTGTTTATATACTGAAAAATGGTTAAACTAAGGAATGAAGGAAGCCAAGAGAGTAGAGGGATCTTTCTAGGGCTTAAGAATTTTCCATGCTACTCTCTCCAAAACCGAAAGGGATAAAAGGGTTCATTTCAAATAGAGACGCAAGAAAGCTATGTTCTATCCTCTCTTCTTATTAACATAAACCAATGGTCTGATTATTGTTATTTAGATTAATTGAATGCATATCTTTTTGTTATAGCAAATAGAAAAGCAGACAAATCTCTATGCGGATGATGTGGTGCTACTATCATGGACTAGAAGGAGCTCTTCTTGCTGATTGCCTGCTACTGATAAAGGAACTAAAATAGGTTTTCTTAGCTGCTAAAGTCCAGTATTCATATACTGAATATTTGGAATACTTTTATCCCGCAACTTGGCTGTACATTTTGTAGTGATCTTCTTTTCGGTTGGCTCAGCAGGAAGTACTGCAGCTCCAAATTGTTTATTGTCAGCAGGGGTTCCCACTGGCCGGCCGCAGCCCCAGAATCACCAAGAGCCAGGCTGCCACACTTGGTATTTCTGAGTGTGCATGTCTTTAGGTAAACATCTCTAGTTTGCCACTGCTCATGCCTGGCTTCATTACACATTTAGT
>SJYC01107698.1:0-11548 GCA_006408675.1 Madoqua kirkii | reverse complement strand
CTGTTACCTCTGGTTTTTATTTCCATATTTCTCAATGATGCCCACATGAGAAGCAACTGCTTACAGTTGTTTTTATTGATCAGTTTAAGACCTTCTCTTTGACTTCCTGTTTTGGTACATGAAGATTTAGCTGGATGAATTTACCCCACACCCCCTAAAGTGTAGTTACAGGAATATGTCTTTAAATTCAGTTCTCACTGTTCAATTTTGTATCTACCTGACTCCCACGGTCCCAGTTGCTTGAGGCACTGGTCCAGGGTTGATTCAAGCATTTCCCTCTCAGGAATCCAGCAAGCCCCATTCTTGTGGTCTCATGGTTCACTAGGAGAGAAGCAGCTTTTGCTCATAAGAACTTTTGAGAAGTTTGAATGAACTGCCTCTAACTGCAGGATAGAACTATTAACACTTCCTTAAAAGATATTCTCAAGCTTTCAGTTTTGGAAACACCCCCATTTTGAAGGATACCATTCTAGGTCTCAGCCTCTGATTATTTCCAAATTCCCACTCTCCCTTGGAATCAGAGCCTCCTCCAGTGATTCCTTGGGCAATATTTGTCACAATTCCAGCCAGAGAAGAGGAAAACAGAGAGAGTCAAGTTGCATTTCTAGCTGAGCATCTCACCACGATAGCAGATAACCTTCCTGGATGATTATGAAGAGAGAATCCTTCATTCAATGCTGCAGGTTCATGCAGGGTTTTTTTTTTTTTTTTTTTTTTTAATTAAACCTAGCTTTATCCTTTTGTAGAAATGCCTAGGTCCAGTTCCCAGGCACGTGTTAAGTGTGGGGCCAAGCAATGGTTAACTAAGGTGGTTAACTAATGGTTAACTGACAACCAAAAACTCAATGTGTTCAGCATTAAAGAATATGAACATTTTAATTGAGAATCTCTCTCTTTTGTGATGAGCTTGATTCTTTTTTCCTGCTTGGGCTAGAGCTGCCTCCTTCTATTCTCTTCTGGAACATTTTCTTCTTCAGTGATATGAAGCCATGTCTCACGTTCTGGGTATGTGACCCCGGGCTTCCCTGGGGAGTACAGCCAACAGCACTGAGAGGGAGACCTGTGGCTTCCGATTTGGCTGCTTCTGGCCAGTTCCCTTTCTTGGCATTGCTGTTCAGAGGTTCAGATTCCAACAGCTTAGTCTTCACCATGACAAGTATGCAAATTGGATGAATTTGAATAAGGCTAACTCTCCCTTTTGTGCCAGAGAACACGCCCTCCCCCTTCGCCAGGCATTTGAGAATCCTGGAGCATTGCACACCCCCTCACCTTCCTCCTTGTCCTCTCCACCGTCTTTATCTCTCCCATGGCAACAGCCGCCTCCACAGGTCCCTCCTGGAAGTCTGGATGGTGCCCTCACTCCAAGTCCTTTCAGGCAGAGGTAATCGCTCCATTTTCTTGTTGTGTTTTCATAACATTTTGTCCACATCTCTGTAATGGTTCTCTTTAATGCCACACTGTAATTTACTTTCTCATTCTCCAATTTCCTCTATCCACTTGAGGGAAAGGCCCATTTATTTTTCTTTTCTAGAGTCATTTTCTTTTATTGAAGTATAGTTTACCTACAATATTAAATTAGTTTCAGGTTCACAACATAGTTATTCAATATTTATATAGCTTAGATTTCCTTTAAAGTTATTAGAAAATAATGGGAGTATTTCCCTATGCTGTGCTACATCCTGTTGCTTCTTTATTTTATATATAGTAATTTGTGTCTCTTAATCCCCTACACCTTTCTTTCTCTCTTCTCTTCCCTCTCCCCATTGGTAAATACTAGATTGTTCTCTATGTCTGTGATTCTGTTTCTGCTTTATTATATATATATTCACTTAAGAAGTTTTTTAGATTTCATTTATAAGTGATAAAGTATTTGTCTTTCTCTGTCTGATTTATTTCACTTAGCGTAATACTCTCTGAGTGCATCCATGTCTCTGCAAATGGCAAAGATTTTGTTATTTTTATGACTGAGTAACATGCCATTGTATACAGGTACCACATCTTCTTTATCCATTTATCTGTTGATGGACACAGGTTACTTTCATGCCTTGATTATTATAAATATTACGTTGGGAGTGCACTTACTTTTTGAATTAGTTTTCATTTTCTTCAGATGAATAGCTTTCATTTTCATATTCATTTCAGATGAATAGTTTTCATTTTCTTCAGAGCTGATTTGCTGGATTACAGGATAGTTCTATTTTTAGTTTTTAAGAAACCTCCATACTGTTCTCCATCGTGGTTGTGCCAAATTACACTCCCACCAATAGTATATGAAGGTTCGCTTTTTTCCACATCCTCACAACATTTATTCAGTTCAGTTCAGTTGCTCGATCGTGTCTGACTCTTTGTGACCCCATGGACTACAGCAGGCCAGGCCTTCCTGTCCATCACCAACTCCCAGAGCTTGCTCAAACTCATGTCCATCGAGTCGGTGGTACCATTCTACCATCTCATCCTCTGTCATCCCCTTCTTGTCCTGCCTTCAGTCTTTCCCAACATCAAGGTCTTTTCAGATGAGTCAGCCATTTGCATCAGGTGGCCAAAGCACTGGAGCTTCAACTTCAGCACCAGTTCTTCCAATAAATGTTCAGTACTAATTTCCTTTAGAATTGACTGGTTTGATCTCCTTGCTGTCCAAGGGACTCTCAAGAGTTCTGCTCCAACACCACAGTTCAAAAGCATCAGTTCTTTGGTGCTCAGCTTTCTTTATGATCCAACTCTCACATCCATACATGACTATTAGAAAAACCATAGCTTTAACTAGATGGGGCTTTGTCGGCAAAGTAATGTCTCTGTTTTTTAATGTTCTGTCTAGGTTAGTCATAACTTTCCTTCCAAGGAGTAAGCGTCTTTTAATATCACAGCTGCAGTCACCATCTGCAGTGATTCTGGAGTCCAAGAAAATAAGTCTGTCACTGTTTCCATTGTTTCCCCCTTTATGTGCCATAAAGTGATGGGACTGGATGCCATGATGTTAGTGTTTTGAATGTTGAGTTTTAAGCCAGCTTTTTCACTCTCCTCTTTCATTAAGATGTGTTTTAGTTCCACTTTGCTTTCTGCCTTAAGCGTGGAGTCATCTGCATATCTGGAGTTATTGAAATTTCTCCTGGCAATCTTGATTCCAGTTTTGCTTCATCCAGTTCAGCATTTCATATAACGTACTCTGCATATAAGTTAAATAAGCAAGGTGACAATTTACAGCCTTTACTTCTTTCCCAATTTGGAGCCAGTCTGTTGTTCCATGTCTGATCCTAACCACTGCTTCCTGACCTGCATACTGACTTTTCAGGAGGCAGGTAAGGTAGTCTGGTATTCCCATCTTGAAGAATTTTCCACAGTTTGTTGTGATCCATATAGTCAAAGACCTTGAAGCAGAAGTAGATGCTTTTCTGGAATTCTCTTTTTTTCTATGACTTAACAGTTGTCAGTAATATGAACTCTGGGTTCTCTGCTTTTTCTAAATCCAGCTTGAACATCTGAAATTTCTTAATTCATGTATGTTGAAGCCTCGATTGGAGAATTTTGAGCATTACTTTGTTAGCATGTGAGACGAGTACAATTGTGCAGTAGTTTGAACCGTCTTTGGTGTTGCCTTTCTTTGGGATTGGAATAAAAACTGACCCTTTTCCAATCCTGTGGCCACTGTTGAGTTTTCCAAATTTGCTGGCATATCAAGTACAGCACTTTCACAGCATCATCTTTTGGGATTTGAAATAACTCAACTGGAATTCCATCACCTCCACTAGCTTTGTTCCTAGTGATGCTTCTTAAGGATCTTTTGACTTCGCATTCCAGAATGTCTGGCTCTAGGTCAGTGACCACACTATCATGGTTATCTGGGTCATTAAGTTCTTTTTTGTATGGTTTTTCTGTGTATTTTTGCCACTGCTTCTTAGTATCTTCTACTCTGTTAGGTCCATACTGTTTTTGTCCTTTACTGTGCCCATCTTCGCCTGAAATGTTTCCTTGGTATCTCTAATTTTCTTGAAGAGATATCTAGTCTTTCCCATTCTATTGTTTTCCTCTATTTCTTTGCATTGATTACTTAGGAAGGTTTTCTTATCTCTCCTTGCTATTCTTTGGAACTCTGCATTCCAAAGATGGGTATACATTTCCTTTTCTGCTTTGCCTTTTGCTTCTCTTCTTTTCTCAGCTATTTGTAAGTTCTCCTCAGACAACTATTTTGCCTGTTTGCATTTCTTCTTGGGGATGATTTTGATCACTGCCTCCCATACAGTGTTACACATCTCTGTCCATAGTTAGGCTCTCTGTCTCTGAGATTTAATCTCTTGAATCTGTTAGTCATTTCCACTGTGTAATAATAAGGGATTTGATTTAGGTCATACTTGTATGATCTAGTGGCTTTCCCTACTTTCTATAGTTTACATCTGAATTTTGCAATAAGTATTTCATGATCTGTGCCACCGTCAGCTTCCAATCTTGTTTTTGCTGTCTATATAAAGCTTCTCTATCTTCAACTGCAAAGAATATAATCAGTCTGAATTCAGTATTGACCATATGTTGACATCCATGTGTGGAGTTGTCTCTTGTGTTGTTGGAAGAGGGTGTTTTCTATGACCAGTATGTCCTCCTGGCAAAGCTCTGTTAGCTTTCACCCTGCTTCTTTTTGTACTCCAAGGCCAAAACTTGCCTGTTACTCCTAGTATCTTATTTCCTACTACCTTATGATGTAAAGGACATCTTTTTGTTGGTGTTAGTTCTAGACGGTCTTGTAGGTCTTCATAGAACTGTTCAAGTTCAACTTCTTTGGCATTAGTGGTTGGGGCATAGACCTGGATTACTGTGATACTGAATGGTTTGCCTTCAAAATGAACAGAGATTATTCTGTTATTTTTGAGACTGCACATAAGTACTGCATTTCGGACTCTTTGGTTGACTATGAAGGCTACTCCATTTTTGCTAAGGGATTCTTGCCCACAGTAGCAGATATAATTGTCATCTGAATTAAATTTGCCCATTCGAGTCCATTTTAGTTCACTGATACCTAAAATGTCAACAGCGTTCACTCTTGCCATCTCCTGTTTGACCACGTCCAATTTACCTTGATTCATGGACCTAATATTGCAGGCTCCTATGCAGTATTGTTCTTTACAGCATTGGACTTTACTTCCATCACCAGTCACATCCACAACTGGGTGTAGTTTTGCTTTGCCTCTGCCTCTTCATTCTTTCTGGAGCTATTTCTCCACTCTCTCCAGGAGCATACTGGGTACTTACTGAGCTGGGGAATTCATCTTTTAATGACCTATCTTTTTGCCTTTTCGTATTCTTCATGGGGTTCTCAAGGCAAGAATACTGAATTGCTTTCCATTCCTTTCTCCAGTGGACCACATTCAGAACTCTCTCCCATGACTGGTCAGTCAGATAGTGGAGTAGAGGGCCAGGCTCTCTTCTTCTCCTGAGAGAACTCCAAAACTGCAACTAACCGCTGAACAATCACTGACAGGAGAAAGTTGGATCCCACCAAAAAAAGATACCCCATGTCCAAGGGCAGAGGAAAAGACCAGCAAGATGATAAGAGAGGCTAAGTTACATTTAGAATCAAACCCCATACTCACCAGAGACACTCAGCAGACTCAGACAAAACCTTGTGTGCACCAGGACCCAAGGACCCCACAAGAGACTGAGCCAGACCTGCCTTCGAGTGTTTGAGTGTCTCCTGCAGAGGCATGGGTCAGCAAGGCCTGCCATGGGGACAGGGCCTTTGGCTGCAGCAGACCTGGGAGGCACAGCACGTGAGCCCCACCATGGAACACCGAGCAGGCAATCCACAAACTGGAGAACATTTTTTACCAAAGAAGGGCTCACACTGTTGTGAAAGTTTTAGGGCCCACAGCAGATTTTCCAACCTGAGGATCCAGCAAAGAGACTGAGAACCCCCAGGGAATTTGACTTTGAAGGCCAGTGGGATTTGATTACAGAACTTCCACAGGTCTGGGGAAATGGATTCTTGGGGGGCACAACAAAACCTGTGAGCACCAGAACCCAAGAGAAAGGAGTAGTGACCCCGTGAGATACTGAGCCAAACTTTCTGTGAGTGTCCTGAATCTCTGGTGGAGGTGTGGGTTGACCGTAGCTTGCCATTGGGTCAGGGGCACTGAACAAAACAGTCTTGGCATAAGTCCTTTGGAAGGAGGTTGCCTTTATTGCCATTACCGCTGCCATAGTTTGGCCAGGCCAAACTACATGGAGGGAACACAACCCCACAGATAAGCAGGAAATTGGATTAAAGATTTACTGAGCATGGCCCCACCCATCAGAACAAGACCCAGATTCCTCCACAGCCAGTCTCTCTCATCAGGAAGCTTCCACAAGGCTCTTATCCTTATCCATCAGAAGGCAGACAGAATGGAATGCCCATTATAGAAAACTAACCAAACTGATCACTTAGATTACAGCCTTATCTAACACAATGAAACGTGTGCTATTTGTAGGTATTTTGAAGAAGCGATTCTGACATGTACGAGGTGGCGTCTCAGTATGGTTTTGATATTCTTTTCTTTGATGATTAGTGATGATCAGCGTTTATTTCATGTGTCTGCTGGCCAGGAAAGGGTTATGTATTAAATGATTTTGTTCATCATACCTTACTCAGGGCTTCCTTCGTGGCTCAGAGGTTAAGGCGTCTGCCTGAAATGCGGGAGACCTAGGTTCTATCCCTGGGTCGGGAAGATCCCCTGGAGAAGGAAATGGCAACCTACTCCAGTACTCTTGCCTGGAGAATCCCATGGAGGGAGGATCCTGGTAGGTTACAGTCCATGGGGTCGCAAAGAGTCGGACACGACTGAGCAACTTCACTTTCACTTTCTATACCTTACTCAGTGCCTGAGTCTTACTCAATGCCTCAAAGCAGAGGCTCAGTAACTGTTTACTGAACAAATGAATGATAGAATTCTAAGATGGACACTGTGTCTGTGTCTCAAACCTTCCTATCTTTTTCTTATAAGGATACCAATTATTGAATTTACAGTGGGCTCTAATTGCAGCCCACTCAAGGTCCCACTCAGCTCATCTCAAGGTCCTTAACTTCACTAAAGTTGTGAAGACTCCATTTCTAAATAATGTTACATTTACAAATACCAGGGTTAGAACCTGGCCATATCTTTTGGGGGAATACAATTCAATCCATTCTACCAGCTATGGCTTTTTTAAGTGTCTGCATTATATATATACAGATGCATATCTGAGGTTATTGGTATTTCTCCCTGCAACCTTGATTTTAGCCTGTACTTCATCCAGGTTGGCATTTTGCATGATGTACTCAACATGTAAGTTAAATAAACAGGGTGACAATATACAGCCTTGACATACTCCTTTCCCATTTTGGAACCAATTTGTTGTTCCATGTCTGGTTGTAACTGTTGCTTCCTGATCTGCTTACAAATTTCTTAGGAAGCAGGTAAGGTGGTCTGGTATTCCCATCTCTTTAAGAATGTTCCACAGTTTGCTGTGATCCACACAGTCAAAGGCTTTGGTGTTGTCAATGAAACAGAACTAGATATTTTTCTGGAACTCTCTTGTTTATTCTATGATTCAGTGATTTTTGGCAATTTGATCTCTGGCTTCTCTGCCTTTTCTAAATCTAGCTTGAACATCTGGAAGTTCTTGATTCACATATGTTGAAGCCTGGCTTAGAGAATTTTGAACATTACTTTACTAGTGTGTGAGATGAGTGCAATTGTGTGGTAGATTGAGCATTCTTTGGCATTGCCTTTCTTTGAGATTGGATTGAAAACTGACCTTTTCCAGTCCTGTGGCCACTGCTGAGTTTTCCAAATTTGCTAGCATACTGAGTGCAGCACTTTCACAGCATCATCTTTTAGGATTGGAAATAGTTCAACTGGAATTCCATCACCTCCACCAGCTTTGTCTGTAGTGATTCTTCCTAAGGTCCACTTGACTTCACATTCCAGGATGTCTGGCTCTAGGTTTGTGACCACACCATCATGGTTATCTGGGTCATGATCTTTTATGTATAGCTGTTCTGTGTATTCTCACCACCTCTTCTTAATATCTTCTGCTTCTGTTAGGTCCATAACATTTCTGTCCTTTACTGTGCCTATCTTTGCATAAAATGTTTTCCCTTGTATCTCTAATGTAATATATCTCTAATTTTCTTGAAGAGATCTCCAGTCTTTCCCATTCTATTGTTTTCCTCTGTTCTTTGCATTGTTCACTTTGGAAGGCTTTCTTATCTCTCCTTGCTATGATTTGGAACTCTGCATTTAGATGGGTATACCTTTCCTTTTCTCCTTTACCTTTCATTTCTCTTCTTTTCATAGCTATTTGTAAGGCCTCCTCAGACAATCATTTTGTTTTTTTGCATTTCTTCTTCTTGGGATGCTCTTGATTCCTGTCTCCTGTACAATGTCACTAACCTCTATTCATAGTCTTCAGGCATTCTGTCTATCAGATCTAATCCCTTGAATCTATTTGTCCTTCTGCTGTATAATCGTGAGGGATTTGATTTAGGTCATACCTGAATGGTCTGGTGGCTTGCCCTACTTTCTTCAATTTATGTCTGAATTTTGCAGTAAGGAGTTCATGATCTGAGCCACAGTCAGCTCCTAGTCTTGTTTTTGTTGACTGTATAGAGCTTCTCCATCTTTGACTGCAAAGAATATAATCAACCTGATTTTGGTATTGACCATTTGGTTATGTCCATGTATAGAAGAACTAAAGAGTCTTTTTATGAAAGTGAAAGAGGAGAGTGAAAAAGTTGGCTTAAAACTCAACAGTCAGAAAACTTAGATCATGGCCTCTAGTCCTATCACTTCAGGGCAAATAGATGGGGAAAGAGTGAGAGACTTTGTTTTCTTGGGCTCCAAAATCACTGCAGATGGTGACTGCAGCCATGAAATTAAGACTCTTGCTCCTTGGAAGAAAAGCTATGGCAAGTCTGCTGCTGCTGCTGTTAAGTCGCTTCAGTCATGTCCGACTCTGTGCGACACCATAGACAGCAGGCCACCAGTCTCCCCTGTCCTTGGGATTCTCCAGGCAAGAACACTGGAGTGGGTTGCCATTTCCTTCTCCAATGCATGAAAGTGAATATCTCAGTCATGTCTGACCCCACAGATTGAAGCCTACCAGGCTCCTCTGTCCATGGGGTTTTCCAGGCAAGAGTACTGGAGTGGGGAGCCATCACCTTCTCCGTGGCAAGCCTAGATAGCATATTAAAAAGTAGAAGTACTGCTTTGGCAACAAAGGTCCATCTAGTCAAATTCATGGTTTTTCCAGTGGTCATATATGGGTGTGAGAGTTGGATGTGAGAGTTGGACCGTAAAGAAAGCTGAGCACCGAACAATTGATGCTTTTGAACTGTGCTGTTGAAGAAGACTCTTGAAAGTCCCTTGAAAAGCAAGGTGATAAAACCAGTCCATCCTAAAGGAAATCAGTCCTGAATATCCATTTGAAGGACTGATGCTGGTGCTGAAATTCCAATAATTTGGCTACCTGATGAGAAGAACTGACTCATTGGAAAAGACCGTGATACTGGGAAAGATTGAAGACAGAAGGAGAAGGGGATGACAGAGGATGAGATGGTTGGATGGCATCACCAACTCAATGGATATGAGTCGAACAAGCTCTGGGGTTGGTGATGGACAGGGAGGCCTGCCGTGCTGCAGTCCATGGGGTTACAAAGAGTCAGAAATGACTGAGTGACTGGACTGAACTGATGTATGCATGCATATATGAAACACGTGTTAGATTTTGTACACATTATGGGCATGGTTACAGAAGCGAAGCAAAGTGAAAAGTTGAGATATATGTCTGGGCTAATTCTGGAACATTGTCAGTTTTGAGGCATGTAATTGAGTATTTTAAGCCAAATGTACTTTGAAATTTTGTAAGATGGTTTGGGCAGATTATCCTAATCTTATAAGATATGGAGTTGAGAAAAAGACAATAGCTTGGCCAAGGGAGACTCATTATTACAGAGCAGAGGGACAAGGCTTTTCAGGCTCAAAAACATTCTAAAATTCTGGTAACTTGTGACAATGACTTGTGATGTAAGATTACTTGACAATGGATGTGTGTGGTTTTTTTTTTTTCCCTCATTTCTAATAGTCTGGAATTTGTACTTTGATCTATAATTCTTCAACTTAAGATATTAATCGGAGTGGGCTATTTAGTTAACATTTATTGAACTCTAGATGTTCAATTCTGAGAAGCAGATGTAGTTTGCTCTTCTTACTAGCCTCCACTGGTCAGTGATTCTTATGGTTAAGTAAGATTTTGATTGCTTTAGTCTCAGTTCCTCTTAATAATTTATTTGGCTCGTGAGGAATAACTCCTTAGTAAATTTTCATTTGCAATGGAGAATTGTATTTACATTAAAAAAAATAGCACTCTAATTTATAACGCTTATTGCAAACAGTGGGTAATGATGGATTCTTCTAAAACATGCTTTGCTTGGTTATGAAATAAAATACTGTTTTAAATAAAATACATAGCTGAGTTCTTATGATTAAAAAGAAAAAAGTGTAATTGTTAAGGAAATTGTACAATAATGAGTCACTGTGTGAATAATTTTATTAAAGTAGAGAATAAGAAATCTTTTAAAATATTAGTGACCCAAGCAGTAAAAATAATCATGGTAAGCAGTTTTGGTTCTTTTTATCACAGGGCATATCTACTGCTTTGTAAAGAAATCCATGGAGCACTTGGTTGTTTGGGTTTCTTAATCCATCTGGTCAATTTTAGATTAGAAAATGTGAGACTAAATTAAATCAGAGACAGTGGAGTTGCAACAAATAACAAATGTAGTAGAGAAAGTAGAATCATTGGAGTGAGTATAATAGTCATCAGTAAGATGTGGGGATGTGTGTTTATGTGTGTGTTGTGAAATGAATCATTTAATTACTATTGATTGTTGGATAAAGATAAAAGTATAAATGTCTTTCCTTCTTATTTTTCTCTTCTCCAGTTTTAAAAATACATTCTAAAGTATTCATATTAATTATTGAAAACAATATTTATGCCTGAATTAAGATTCAACTTTATTAGAAAAGAAGAAAGCTCTCTCATTACTTTTATTTAATACCTATTTAGAGAGAGAGAAACTGCAGGAAAAGGCAGTCCATTATATTGGGAAGAGTTGGAGTAAGAAATCTGGAAAATGATATCTACCTGGCAGGTTTTCTTTATTGCATGTAGAAACAAGAATGTTTAATAAAGAGACTGTAAATGCCACCATCGTGTTCCCACCTGTGCCTTTTTTCCATCCAGCAAGAAAAACTCCAAATAACTCCTGGTTAGATTTCCAAAGAGGTAAGGTTTGGAAAGAAGAATTTGTTCATTAAGAAGCAGAGTATAAAGAATACAGTTCTTTATCATTGTCATAGTATTTATGAACACAGAAACCAACTAGCTATAAGTTAAGTCAGTACAGAAAGAATTAGGAATGTTGACTTTTGCACAAGAACCACTCTGCTGACTCAGTGAATGAGTGCTGATAAACCAGCCTCAGTTACATCCTTAGAAAAATGAAGGAATTGGTGCAGACGTATATAGTGTGGCTATATAG
>SJYC01107695.1:0-14608 GCA_006408675.1 Madoqua kirkii | reverse complement strand
GAGTTGGACCGTAAAGAAAGCTGAGCACCGAACAATTGATGCTTTTGAACTGTGCTGTTGAAGAAGACTCTTGAAAGTCCCTTGAAAAGCAAGGTGATAAAACCAGTCCATCCTAAAGGAAATCAGTCCTGAATATCCATTTGAAGGACTGATGCTGGTGCTGAAATTCCAATAATTTGGCTACCTGATGAGAAGAACTGACTCATTGGAAAAGACCGTGATACTGGGAAAGATTGAAGACAGAAGGAGAAGGGGATGACAGAGGATGAGATGGTTGGATGGCATCACCAACTCAATGGATATGAGTCGAACAAGCTCTGGGGTTGGTGATGGACAGGGAGGCCTGCCGTGCTGCAGTCCATGGGGTTACAAAGAGTCAGAAATGACTGAGTGACTGGACTGAACTGATGTATGCATGCATATATGAAACACGTGTTAGATTTTGTACACATTATGGGCATGGTTACAGAAGCGAAGCAAAGTGAAAAGTTGAGATATATGTCTGGGCTAATTCTGGAACATTGTCAGTTTTGAGGCATGTAATTGAGTATTTTAAGCCAAATGTACTTTGAAATTTTGTAAGATGGTTTGGGCAGATTATCCTAATCTTATAAGATATGGAGTTGAGAAAAAGACAATAGCTTGGCCAAGGGAGACTCATTATTACAGAGCAGAGGGACAAGGCTTTTCAGGCTCAAAAACATTCTAAAATTCTGGTAACTTGTGACAATGACTTGTGATGTAAGATTACTTGACAATGGATGTGTGTGGTTTTTTTTTTTTTTCTCATTTCTAATAGTCTGGAATTTGTACTTTGATCTATAATTCTTCAACTTAAGATATTAATCGGAGTGGGCTATTTAGTTAACATTTATTGAACTCTAGATGTTCAATTCTGAGAAGCAGATGTAGTTTGCTCTTCTTACTAGCCTCCACTGGTCAGTGATTCTTATGGTTAAGTAAGATTTTGATTGCTTTAGTCTCAGTTCCTCTTAATAATTTATTTGGCTCGTGAGGAATAACTCCTTAGTAAATTTTCATTTGCAATGGAGAATTGTATTTACATTAAAAAAAATAGCACTCTAATTTATAACGCTTATTGCAAACAGTGGGTAATGATGGATTCTTCTAAAACATGCTTTGCTTGGTTATGAAATAAAATACTGTTTTAAATAAAATACATAGCTGAGTTCTTATGATTAAAAAGAAAAAAGTGTAATTGTTAAGGAAATTGTACAATAATGAGTCACTGTGTGAATAATTTTATTAAAGTAGAGAATAAGAAATCTTTTAAAATATTAGTGACCCAAGCAGTAAAAATAATCATGGTAAGCAGTTTTGGTTCTTTTTATCACAGGGCATATCTACTGCTTTGTAAAGAAATCCATGGAGCACTTGGTTGTTTGGGTTTCTTAATCCATCTGGTCAATTTTAGATTAGAAAATGTGAGACTAAATTAAATCAGAGACAGTGGAGTTGCAACAAATAACAAATGTAGTAGAGAAAGTAGAATCATTGGAGTGAGTATAATAGTCATCAGTAAGATGTGGGGATGTGTGTTTATGTGTGTGTTGTGAAATGAATCATTTAATTACTATTGATTGTTGGATAAAGATAAAAGTATAAATGTCTTTCCTTCTTATTTTTCTCTTCTCCAGTTTTAAAAATACATTCTAAAGTATTCATATTAATTATTGAAAACAATATTTATGCCTGAATTAAGATTCAACTTTATTAGAAAAGAAGAAAGCTCTCTCATTACTTTTATTTAATACCTATTTAGAGAGAGAGAAACTGCAGGAAAAGGCAGTCCATTATATTGGGAAGAGTTGGAGTAAGAAATCTGGAAAATGATATCTACCTGGCAGGTTTTCTTTATTGCATGTAGAAACAAGAATGTTTAATAAAGAGACTGTAAATGCCACCATCGTGTTCCCACCTGTGCCTTTTTTCCATCCAGCAAGAAAAACTCCAAATAACTCCTGGTTAGATTTCCAAAGAGGTAAGGTTTGGAAAGAAGAATTTGTTCATTAAGAAGCAGAGTATAAAGAATACAGTTCTTTATCATTGTCATAGTATTTATGAACACAGAAACCAACTAGCTATAAGTTAAGTCAGTACAGAAAGAATTAGGAATGTTGACTTTTGCACAAGAACCACTCTGCTGACTCAGTGAATGAGTGCTGATAAACCAGCCTCAGTTACATCCTTAGAAAAATGAAGGAATTGGTGCAGACGTATATAGTGTGGCTATATAGAAAGTACTAATAAAGTAAAAATTGGGCACTCAATTAGATAGAATAGTGATATCATTATTGTCACTGTTGTTTAATATTGTTTACAAAAGTGTCTGGGTTAGAGAATGAATTATACAGAATTTATTACTATTGTGGAAAAACAGCTAAAACTTCATGGTTCCCTCATTTAATGAAGGGCTGATATATCTGACTATTTTAAAACAATTGCATGGAAAATAAACAAATAAAAGAAAAACCACATTGGGAAGGAAATAATTCTATCTTGTATTTCTAGTTTTTAAAGGGGGTACTAAAAACAAGAAAGAGAAATACCAACAGAAATATATAAAAGGGTAAGTAATTTGACATTTCAGAGGTAAAACTTGAGTACTGAACTTAAAGATCCTCAAACTCACTTACAACAAAAGAAGCACAAATTAAAACTATATTGAGATGCTAGTTCCCACTTATCAGGTTGACAACAATCCAAATGTTTGGCAGCACATTCTGTTGGCAGATGAACTAGACACTCTCATTCAGAGCTGGTGGGAATGCAAAATTCTTGTATTCCCCTGGCAATATTTTCCAAAATTAAACGTTTATTTATTCTTTGATCCAGTGTCCCAATTTCTAGGAGTATAATCCAACAATAAAAGTGAAGTCGCTCAGTTGTGTCTGACTCTTTGCTATCCTACGGACTGTAGCCCACCAGGCTCCTCTGTCCATGGGATTTTCCAGGCAAGAATACTGGAGTGGGTTGCCATTTCCTTCTCCAGGGGGATCTTCCTGACCCAGGGATCGAACCCAGGTCTCCCGCATTGTAGGCAGATGCTTTAACCTCTGAGCCATTGATATAAATAGAACTGGTGTCAACAAAAGGTTATTCATTGTTATTTGTGATATAATATGTGTTATGTATGTGTAGTATAGAAAAGAATCACATATACATATACAAGTAAATACATACAAATATAATTGCGTATATACATAGTAATAGCAAAAAAGAAACAACCCAAATGTGTGGTGTATCTCACTATGGAATCTATAGATAGACATAAAGGAATGAGGAGAATCCTCTACACACCAATGTTGTACATGACTTAGTGCTAAACCACAACCTCTGGGGGATGAGAATTCCAAACAGAGAAATAGCCAGAGCCGCATCATGGAGGTAAAATGTATGATGTGTTTTGTGGGCCATTTAGCCCCACCACATCCACCTACTACAGAGGTGACACGTCCTCACTGTATAATAGGCTCTGTGTTCATCCAACCTCATTTGAACTGATTCAAATGCATTCCTTCTTATAGCAGAGCAATATTGCATTGTATGTATGTACCACATCTTTATCCATTCTTCTGTAGGTAGACATCTAGATTACTTCTATGCTCTGACTATTATAAATAGTGCTGCGATGAACGTTGGGGTATATCTGTTCTTTTCAGTTATGGTCTCCTCAGGGTATATGGCCAGTAGTGGGATTGTTGAGTCATATGGTAGTTTTATTCC
This sequence comes from Madoqua kirkii, assembly GCA_006408675.1. Taxonomy (NCBI): domain Eukaryota; kingdom Metazoa; phylum Chordata; class Mammalia; order Artiodactyla; family Bovidae; genus Madoqua; species Madoqua kirkii. Next base: position 10,861 of record SJYC01107695.1, on the reverse strand, counting down.
TAGTCTTTAAAAGAATCTCCATAGTATTCTCCATAGTGGCTGTATCAATTTACATTTCCACCAACAATGCAAAAAGATTCCCTTTCTTCACACCTTCTCCAGCATTTATTGTTTGTAGACTTTTTGACGATACCTGTTCTGACTGGTGGGAAGTAATACCTCATTGTAGCTACGATTTGCATTCCTCATTGGAAAAGACCCTAGTACTGGGAGGGATTGGGGGCAGGAGGAGAAGGGGATGACAGAGGATGAGATGGCTGGATGACATCACTGACTCGATGGACATGAGTCTGAGTGAACTCTGGGGGATGGAGATGGACAGGGAGGCCTGGTGTGCTGCGATTCATGGGGTCGCAAAGAGTCGGACATGACTGAGCGACTGAACTGAACTGAACTGAGTAACAAGTGATGTTGAGTGTCTTTCCTGTGTTTATTAGCCATTTGCATGTCTTTGGAGAAATGTCTGTTTAGATCTTCTGCCCATTTTTTTGGATTGGACTGTTTGTTCCTGTGGTATTGAGCTATAAAATGTATAATGTTTAAGGTTGATAAAATTCAGCAAACATGAGCCATGGAAACCCTATCTGTTGACAAAAAGTAAACAGACTAAAGAAGACTGAGTTAAAAAATGACTTAGGAACTCAGCAATCATTTTTTTCTAAGAGAAAATAAGGGGGAAGATAAGGACATTCTAGGTTAAATTCTCTGACAATTGAAGCAGAAAACACACACAACAAAGCTTCATTATTCTGAGCAGCATTTGAGGCAGGTGCTTTCTTGGTTTTGATTAGACACTCTCCTAGTAGTTCTTTCTGTCAGATGACTCATTGGCAATGTTTTCTGTGCCACTTAATAGAAGTGAACAGTAATAGCTCTTCCCAGGTGGTGCTAGTGGTTAAAATGTGCCTATCATTGCAAGAGATGCAAGAAACATGCATTCCATCCCTGGGTCCAGAAGATCCCCTAGAGGAGGAAATGGCAACCTGCTCCAGTATTCTTGCCTGGGAAATCCCACGGACAGAGGAGCCTGGAGGGCTACAGTTCATAGATTGCAAAGAGTCAGACATGACTGAGCGACTGAGCAGCAGAAGGGAAACAGATGAATTACTCTTTTCTATTAAGCTTTCTAAAATGTTACACATAACCTTGGAACCACTGAACGTCAGTGCATGAAAATAACAGCACTGTGAAATTAGCCTAAGTCAGTCATACACATTTTCAGCCTCAAACTGAAAAGAGATTAAGCCAGACTTCAAATAAATAAGGCATTAACGGATTAAGTACAATGGTGGTCCCTCTGTAACCTACAAGATAAGTTCCCTGAAAACGCTTCTGGAAAGAGCTGAGGAGTAGAGAGAAAGCAAACAGAATTTGAAGCATCAAATTAAGATGGACAGTTTGAAAAGACTTCCAGATATCTTTAAGTTCATAAAAATGAAATGATACCAAGTATATTAAAGAAAGCCACATTGACATTTTGTACATATAAATCAGTAATCGTGGTACTGTTCAATTAAGGCTTCCAACATGATTTCTTTTTTAAAAAAATTTATTGGATATATAGCTTTACAATGTTATGTTAGTTTCTGCTACACAGCAAAGTGAATCAGATATATATCTACATATAGCCCCTTTTTTGGATTCTTCTCAGAAGATTTTTAGGACCTCCATTCCCTATCTCAATGAGATTGTTGTAAATTTCTTTTGGTTTTTCACCAATAATATCAATGATGACAGATGCTATCTTAGTGTTTGGTCATCCTTGCAAATGTTTAATACCATGATGATTTGAAGGACATGGATTCTTTTTCTTTCTTCCTGCATTCCTGGCTTCATTGTGAACCCAGAGATACAGTAAATTGGGGTCGCAGGTGCTTTGAGTCATTTCTATTGAGCCAGCACAGTGGTGATTCCCAGTCCTACAGACACATGCACAGTCTTGTTCTCGTCCTTTGTGCTTCATGCCAAGGTCACACTGTCACTTGCTCTTTACAAGGTTGCCCTGCCCTCCAAACGCACTGGTGTGGGCATGCCTGGGATCCAGCCTCAGTGTCCAGGACTGTTAGTATGTTGTCGCTTTTGCTAATTATCTGCCCAGAGAATGTCTGACAATTTGTACAACCACAGTGAGTATAAATCAGAACCTAAGTTCTCATATTTAATGGAAGGAACCACATTTAAAAGGATGAGCATGTATGCTAGAATGTCACATAAGGTGTTGTGGTTGGGAAGAGGTTACTGTAGAATTGAAAGTAATGGAGTCTTATAGATAGTAGTTTGTATTATATCTGCCAGTCCTAAACTCCTAATTTATCCCTTTCCCTTTCCCAAGGTACCATATATAAAATGGAGAGACAATAAGGACTTACACTCAATATCTTGTAATAACCTATAATAGGAAAGAATGTATATGTATAATACATATATATGTAGGAAACTAACACAATGTTGATAAATCAATGATATTTCAATAAAAAGTAATCTTTATTCCTTTCAGAGCTGCACAGTTGTGGAATCTTACGACTTCCTTCTTTGCCTCCCCTCCCCTCCCCTCAATTCACTGAGTGACTGACTCCTCTTTATTTCACAGATTCTACCATCATCCTGGAAGGTATCAGTGCTAACTTTTGCAGCCAAACTCAGATTCAGGAAATCATTAATGCCATGCAAACCCATATCTAATCACCCTCAGCTTCCCACACCCATGAATTTGTCCTAGGACTTGTCAGCTGAAAGTTCCATACCTCCTGGACTCTAAAAAAAGAGAACAAACTTGTCGTTGCTGGGAGAAAGGATGGAGGAAGGGGTAGTTAGGGAGTTAGAGATGGACGGGTACATACTACAATATTAAAAATGGATAACCAACAAGGACCTACTGTATAGCATCTCTATATCTTAAGTGATTTGGAGAATAATTTTGGTGTTTGTCTTTATTTTCAATAAAATTGAAAAATTATTTAAAAATATTAATTAGGCAAGCAGTTTTCATTTTAGTATGTCAACACTTTTTCAATCTTTTAGAGACATAACGAACATTTACAGGTTTAATGATATCCTTCCAAGTATTTAATTTAAGATATTCTGTGTGTGTGCTGTGTGTTAGTTGCCCGGTTGTGTCCAACTGTTTGCCACCCCATGGACTGTGGCCCACCGGGCTCCTCTGTCCATGGAATTCTTGCCTCTGTCCAGGCAAGAATACTAGAGAGCAGGGAAGTATTGTGTAAGAGATTAGAGCAAAAGGTTGGCAAATAGTTGATAATTGTTCTTGTACTGATGAGGACAAGGACTCACACTAGTTCTCCTATTGTTTTTAATATAGTTGGAGTTTTCCATCATAATTTTTTTATAAAATGTTTTTAAGGTATTTCAACACCTTCCTATGATTTTTCTCACTGGACCTATTTGCAGGGGCTCCCTTTACCTGCCTGCTTTCTTCTTACCTATCAGTCTCCCTTTCCTGTCACCACATGTCACCGTTTATTCCTCTCTTAGACTCTGTGGAGTCACTGGAGCCAAATCACACAATATTCAATAGCAACTGTGTTTTGGTTCCCTACAGTATTCTGGGCAGGAGGTGGACTATAAACGAGACTGGGAAGGTTCTTGCTGTCATGGAGGTGGATGCTGGTGGGAACAAAGCAGACAGGAAACATTTCACCTGTAAATGTTTTGATATATCTCTAAAAGCTTTAAATACCATTATCATGCTGAAATGAAAACTGCTTCCCTAATTGTGATTAACAAGCAAGCAAGCAAGGAGGTATTAAGAGAGAGAGAGAGAGAAATTCTACAGAGAGTACGTCGATAGAGAGTGATTCCAGAGGCGATTTTAGGTTGATCGGGGAAGGTCTCTCTAAGGAACTGACATTTGGAGCTGGGGCCAGAATTCAAGGATGCTATCAGTCAGGAGAAGGTCAAGGAAGACACTGCAGGGAGAGGAAAACCAGCACTGTGTGCTGGACGGCCAGTGAGAAGCTCAAGGGGCCAGAAGGCTATGCAGGAGGCCATGTATGCTAATTTGTGACCATCAGCCTAAGCTGGACCCTGATAAGTCTGACCATCAAGTTTCCTTCTCCCAGCTCCTCAGAGGGTGTTCAAAATGTTCATCTCTGATCTCCACCCTCTTGGAGCCTCCTACACTTAAAAGCCTAGCACAACTTTGCAGAGAATACCATCTTTCATTTGGAAACTTCCTCAACTTATAAAAATATAATCAGTGCATCTAAACCTACTCTTCTTTTCCTTCCCTCTCAGGAGAAGAGTCAGAAGTCTTCTTGCTCAGACTAAAATTCAGCCAGTGCCTGGGCTCGTGCCCTCCTGCTGCCTTTTGCTTTTACAGGGATCTTTTCTCTCTGTGAAAAGGCTTTTTGTTCTGTTTCCTTGTGCATAAACATACAGACTCAGTTCCATCCTCAAGCCCCCAGATGCTGTTTTCTTGGACCATCCTCCCCAGTCCAGATTTAAAAAAACAGACTTCATACCTTAGAACAGTTTTTGGTTCACAGCAAAACTGAGGGAAAAGTATAGAGATTTCCCATAAACCCCCCAACACATACACAGTCTCCCCTATTGTCACACCTTCAGCAGATGGTACATTTGTTAAAATCTGTGAACCTGCTTGAACACATCATCTTCACCCAGGTTCCATAGTTCACATCGGCTCACTCTGTATATTATATAGGTTGGAACAAATGTATCATGACAGGTAGCAACCACTACCGTATTATACAGAATATGTTCAGTGCCCTAAAAATCCTCCGTGAGCTGCCTGTTCATCATCTTTCTCCCTCTGAACCCTTGACAACTAATGATCTTTTCATTGTCTCTGTACTTCTGCTTTTTCCAGAATGTCGTATAATTGGAATCATACAGTGTGTAGCCTTTTCAGATTGACTTCTTTAGCCTAGTAATATACCTGTAAGATCGCTCCATGTCTTTTCATGGCTGGATAGCTCATTTCTTTCTGGTGCTGAATAATATTGCACTGCCTGGGTGGACCACAGCTTATTGACCCATTCTCCTACTGAAGGTCTTCTTGGTGGCTTCCAAGTTTCGGCAGTTATGCTGGAGCTACTATAAACATCCATGTACAAATTTTTGTATGGACAGAGATTTTGAACTCTTTTGGGAAAATGCCAAGGAGCATTATTGCTGAATTGTATAACAGAACGTTTAGTTTTATAAGAAACTGTCAGACTGCTTTCCAAAGTGGCTGTGCCATTTTGCATTCCCTCCAGCAATGAAGGAGAGCTCACTGCTGCTGCTCCATGTCCTTGTCAGCATTTGGTGTTCTTAGTGTCCCAGATTTTCGCCATTCAATTAGATGTGTAGTGGAATCTCATTGCTTGTTAAGTTTGAATTTCCCTGAAGATGTAGCATGTGGAACATCTTTTTGTATGCTTATTTGCCTTGTATATATCTTCTTGGATCTTAAGATATTTTCTTCTTTGGCAAGTTGCGTTGTTCTCTTATTGTGTACTTTAACAATAATTCATTTATTTATTGGCTGTCCTGGATCTTTGTTGCTGGGCAGGCTTTCCGTAGCTGTGGTTCAGGGGCTCTAGAGTACAGGCTCAGTAGTTGTGGTGTACCAGCTTAGTCGCTTGTCAGTCTGTGGGATATTCCCAGACCAGGGATCGAACCCGTGTCTCCTGCATTGGCAGGCAGATTCTTTACCACTGAGCCACCAAGGGAAGCCCCTGATTGTATACTTTTAAGACTTCTTTGTATATTTTGGATAACTGTCACCTTTATCAGATATTTTCGTCCAGTCTGTGTCTAGTCTTTTCATTCTCCTGACAGAATTTTTTGCCGAGCAGAAAACTTAAGTCTTAATGAAGTCCTGTTTGTCAGTTCTCTCTTTCAAGGATCACGCCTCTGGTGTTGAGAAGCAGCCCGTCTTTTTGGAGGTGAGTTCCTCTCTCCAAGTTGCTTCCTTTCCTACTTCCTGAGATGATCAGTGTAAGGTGGAGCAGGCCCTACACACCACTGAAATCCCTCTGACAACTGACAAAGCTTAACAATGATGTTTTCTCCCTAGCTGTCAAATCCAACGGTCCTTTGCAATACTTCCCGACTTGGCCTTTCTGCCTCATTCGAGCAGATTGATGAATCGTGGAGACAGCTCTCTCCTCTGCCTGACATGACGACCCTGCGGTGGATGTTCTTACTCTGGCATCTTTTTCCCGGCATCACCCACAGACTCCCTTTCCTCTGTCAGTCCTTGATGTTGGCATCCTTCTTCCGTGTCACTTGATATCCTCTCATCATTTGCTTTGATCCACCTCTGTGGTTTCAGTTACCAACTACTGATTGAAGACTCAAGAATATTTAACCCTGCCCTGGTACCTCATCAGAGTTCTAGTTGGTTATAACTAAATACCTAGAAAATTTTCCAAGAACTTCACCTCACACTGAATGGGGGCAAAGCAGAACTCACATCCCCCATCAACCTGCTCCTCCTCCTTCAGTCTGTCCTGATGGAGCCTCCGCCTCCCAGTTACCCAAGCTAGAATCCCGGCAGTTGTCTTCAACTCTTTCTGCCCATTCTTCACCTCAGAAACATCTCTGTGAGTTTTACTGTCTTAGTATCACTTGAATTAATCATCTCTCCCCCTTCACTACCAATAATATCTTACTACTATGCTGGTTCTGTTTTATCTACCTATAGTTTTTATTGTTGAATGATCTTTTTGAAAGATATCAGATAACATCAATTCTTGCTTAAAATACTTCAGCAGCTCTCCATCACTTTCGGCATAAAATTCTAAACTTCTGAACAGCTTTCAAAGCTCTAATGACCTGACACTTGCCTACCTCCCTTCTTTGATCTTCCAATAACCCCTAGGTCTCCCTGTATTGTAATTTTAATATATTACCCTTGCATTGTTGCCCTGGAAATAAATTCTTCGGTTTGACAGAAAACAGAAAAATTCTGTAAAGCAATTATCCTTCAATATATTCCCCTTGCAGTCTCTTGAGTACATCCTGAACTCACTATTGCATAGTGCCTGGGACATGGTGGGGCACTGTGAATATTTGTTGATAAATCAATGTTAACACTTTATCTAAAAATATCCCTTCATCTCTCCAGCTATCTAGTTCCCACCCACCACCTTTAAGACTTGCTTTGAGGTTCCTTTCTTCCTGTTTTTTTTTTTTTTTTTAAACTCTGCTGTGCTCCTTCTTCCCTACCAGTTGGAGGTAGTTAGAACAATGCCCTCTTCTTCCAAAAATATGTCTTCACCTGAATCCCTGGAGCCTTTGAACATGTTACCTAATATGGTGAAAATGACTTTGTGGATGTGATTAAGGCTGCTGACCCTGGAGTGGAGAGATGTGGTCCTGTCTAATCATGGTCCTTAAAAGTAAAGAAACTTCCTGGCAGTGGTCAGAAAGAGGATGAGGATGGAAGAAGTGTCAGAAAGAAGCTGCTGATACCTTTCTGTCTTTAAAGATGAAGGAAGGAATCAGGATTAGAGAGCAGAGAGAGGATCTGGAGAAGGCAGGGAAATGGGTTCTTCTCTAGAACTGCCAGAAAGGAAGCAGCTCTGCTGACATCCTGACTTTAGCCTGATCACACCTGGGGTGGGCACTGAGCCTACAGAATTGTAAGATAACCCCTTTGTGTGGTTTTAATCCACTAAGTTTGTAGTGATCTGTTGCAGACACCTTTAGATAGTCAAATGTCAAAGTCCCCTTTACTCTAAGATGTAAAATCAAAGTAGGAAGCTCTGAGGACAAATAAAGAAGATGGGTCATTTGTTCTTTCACATAAAATAGCAAGTAATTCCACATAAAAATCAGCATTGAGCGCAATTTTATATTATCTTGTTTCCAGTCTGTGCATCAGAGTTTCATTGCAGTGGACTTGTCTTCCAGACTATACCAGTGACATTGAATGCATTGACTCATTGTTTTAGTATAATAGAATCACATAAGAGACTATTTATATTCGAACTCCTTACCATTGTCTCAGGGCCCTGCATCCCCTGACCCCTGCCTGTGGCTCTAGCCATAGCCTCTTCTTTTGAAAGATATAAATGACTTACAATATAGTATTGCTTTTCTGGTGGCTCAAATGGTTAAGAATCTGCCTGCAATGTGGGAGACCTGGATTCGATCCCTGGGTTGGGAAGATCCCTTGTAGGAGAGCATGGCAACCCACTCCAGTATTCTTTCTGGAGAAACCCCATGGACAGAGGAGCCTAGCTGGCTACAGCCCATTTGTTTCAGGTGTACAATGTGGTCACTAGGTATTTCCAAGATTACCCAGTGATCACCATAAGAAGCCTAATTATCATTTGTCACCATACAAAGTTATTACAGTATTGATATACTTCATGTGCTGTACATTCATCTGATTATTTATCTAATTTATATCTAGAAGTTGGTACCTCTTAATATGCTTCATTTATGTCACTCACCCCTCCACACACTTTTCCTCTCGCAGCCATCAGTTAGTTCTCTGTTTCTATGAATCTGTTACTGTTTTGTCATGCTTGTTCTTTTGCCATATTTTCAAAAAATTCCACAGATAAATGAAATATTTATCTTATCTCTGTCTGACATTTCATTAGCATAATAGCCTCTCAGTCCTTCCATGCTGCCCCAAATGGCAAAATTTCATTGTTGTCATGACTGACTGACATTCTATTGTGCATAGACATACACATGATAGAATATACATGATATATATCATCTTTATTCATTCATCTGTTGATGGATACTTAGGTTGTTTCCATGTCTGGCTATTGCAAATTATGCTGCAATGAACATAGGAGTGCATACATCTTTTCAAATTAATGTTTTCATTTTCTTTGGAAAAAAGCACAGAAGTGGAATTACTAGAATATATGGTAGTGCTTCTTTATAGTTTTCCAAAGTGGCCGCACCAATTTGCATTTCCACCAACCATGCCTGAAAATGATTCTGATACAAGTTAAAGTTTGAGAACCAAACCACTCTTCTAGCATGCATCATATGATCATTTTCTAGAAAGCGAATCAAAATACAGATTGCTGGGCCCTGCTTCCAGAGTTTCTGAATGAGTAGTTTGGGGTGGACGTGAGGATTTATGTACTTAACAAGTGCCCTGGTGATACTCTAGGTGAGGGTCAGATATCTCTGCAATAGCAAGATGGCAAATATTTCAGGCTTTGTGGGTCCCTTGGTTTTGTTACAGCTCTCCAACTCTGCCATTGTAGAGTGGAGGTATGGGAACAGCCCAGATGCTTGAGCTTCAGCATCAGTCCCTCCAATGAACACCCAGGACTGATCTCCTTTAGGATGGACTGGTTGGATCTCCTTGCAATCCAAGGGACACTCAAGAGTCTTCTCCAACACCACAGTTCAAAAGCATCAATTCTTTGGCACTCAGCTTTCTTCACACTCCAACTCGCACATCCATACATGCCTGCTGGAAAAACCATAGCCTTGACTAGACGGACCTTTGTTGGCAAAGTAATGTCTCTGCTTTTTAATATGCTGTCTAGGTTGGTCATAACTTTCCCTCCAAGGAGCAAGCATCTTTTAATTTCACCTATTTATTTTGTGCCAAGTGTCAAACAAAAATCAGTAGGGACTATAATGATGTCCCATCAGCCACATGGTGATTAGGCTGGAAAGGTGATAAGCACCTTTCTGGGAAGAGCTAGTTACTCTTTGAGAGGGAAACTAGTTGGTGACATGATCAGAACTAGAATGAAATTCTCAGAGGTGAGGGAAAACTGCGTGTGAAAATGTGAGGAGAAACAAACTTCAGTTTGGTGAACCCAAGAGTTTCTCAGACTTAACTGCGTCCAGAACTCATCCTACGTGCTCATGTGTAACATCTCCTGGCAACCACAGAGCTGGTGTGCCGTGGACGTGCTCTGGAGAAGAAAGCTCTCTAGTATACTTGGTTGCCATTGCTGCTGCAAATCATATTTCCAGTCACTCCATTGGTGAATTTTTTTGCTGCTTCTCCTTTGCCTTCTTCCTATCTGTATCTGGCACTATGTCAAGGGCATCTGGGGCACTTGTGATGAGACAGTTATGCCGTAGGATTGACGACGTTGCTCACAGCACCTGCCTTTGCTTTTAGTACCTGTCTGAACTCTATTGAATATCTGCAATGTCCTCTTGGTGATGGACCACACACCCAGTCTGATGGCTCAGTGAGTTATATAACTCCTGGTTTGTGATGGATATCTTAGGTAACTGGGTGTTTACCCACCCAGGTTGATTTCCAAAGTCCACAAATTTCTAATCTTAGTTCATTTCACTTAAAAACTAAACAGAAAAAGAGTTTAAGTGTTGCTTTTTAAATATGCAAAACCAAAGATGCCAGTGAAGTCCATTTCTCTAGTTTGTAATCATTTTATTATTTCACAGGATAGTCAACTAAATGGAGCACAGTTCTTCACATCCGGCTTTTCTATTAATATCCAGCATATCTTCTCATTTTCTGTGTGTTTAGTTTATCTCATGCATGCAGAGCACTTTCTTTCTCACCCTTGTTCAAAAAGCAAGATAAGGAAATAAAATTATAGAAAAATGCATCCTTTTTAGAGTCACAGTGTCCCCTGAATTTTTTAAATTCAGAAAATAGATGCAACTACAAAGTAAGCCAAATTTACTGTTAACTTTACCAAATTATTTATCAAAATTTCAAAGACCATGCTGGGCTAAACAAATGTGAAAATGAATTTGATTTCTCTCTAAAAAATCATAGCTTACATCAAAAATAAAGTAAGTTTATTGTGTTGGAAGAAATTTTAGTACCAGTAAAATACTTTTTTTTTGTTTAGCTAAAGTTAAGATTAAAGCTATGATTATAACAGAATACTCACATATTTTTATATCTCATTATGCTTATGAG
>SJYC01107694.1:0-10880 GCA_006408675.1 Madoqua kirkii | reverse complement strand
TATAAGAGACAGGATTAAAGCTATGATTATAACAGAATACTCACATATTTTTCTATCTCATTATGCTTATGAGAGATTAAGCAAATGCTTTTCCTTATTTTTCATATTTGCTTACTTTTTTTTCTGATCACCAATATCACACAAAGAACTTCCTGACAAAGCTAGCAGAAACAAAATTCTAACTTTACCTATGTTCGGATTATCCAGAAGACTTTTTTTTTATTTTTAGCTTCTCATTTGTTTCTTATATGTTATTATGATGTTGATATAGCAGGTCAGAATTCATGCTTATTTGTCATAAGACTCATAAAAGATTTTAGCTTGTCTTTTTACTAGAGACGGGGCTTCCCTAGTAGCTCAGATGGTAAAGCGTCCGCCTGCAATGTGGGAGACCTGAGTTCGATCCCTGGACCGGGAAGATCCCTTGGAGAAGAAAGGAAATGGCAGCCCTCTCCAGTACTCTTGCCTGAAAAATTCCATGGATGGAAGAGCCTGATAGGCTACAGTCCATTGGATCGCAAAGAGTTGGACATGACTGAACAACTTCACTCACTATTATTAGAGACCAACTTTTTAATTTACCATCAATCTTGAACCTTAACAATTTTGTGATTTAAAATTTTTCTAAAAATTTCATTTCAACAATGTTTATATTATTTAATGGGACTCGTCAACCAAGTAACATAAAATATTAATGGAATCTTTTTTTATGAAAAATGTGAAATAATGTGTATTATGTGTAGCACTTGAAAACAGAATAATTTTAAGGCTGTCTGGCAAGTGATTTGCAAGTGATGTTTATGCTTCTGCCATATAGTGGCACCAGTTCAGCTGATAAACAGAAATGCCCATTAGGTGGGCTTCCTGGGATCCCAGCTCCCATGAACAATATGTTCATGCAATATGTCCATGAACAATAGTTCATGCAATGGGGACTTTTTTGAGGGACTGCGGTGACTGCTTTGCTCTTATTTTACCATTCACTGTTACCACAAATCAAAATATGTTTAGATTACACAAAAGACATCCAAATACTATTTAAGTGGTGATACTCTTTAGTGATGAAAAACAAGCTTTACTATCAGTAACTTTGGAAAGGAAGTTAGAAGTGATGAAGTCCTGTGAAGAATTCCTCATAACTGTTCTATGTTAGGCATATTATACAACATCAAGTCCTAAAAAATAAAATAGAAGAGTCTTTTACTGCATTGACAATAGAGTGAATTTGTAAAGGATCTTTAAAGGGAAAGATGGATGGCAGACCCAGTTTTATGAAGACAACAACCCCATTAGACAGGCATGCAATACATAAAAGGAAATCTCTCAGAATGTGTTTATCTTTAACATCTAGATTACTAAAGATTGACTTAACCTTTCTTTTATGTGTTATATGCAATTCAAGGAGTTTCCTGGTGGCTCATGAGAAAAGAATCCACCTGCCAACTCAAGAGACACGGGTTCGATCCCTGGGTCGGGAAGATCCCCTAGAGCAGGAAATGGTAACACACGCCAGTATTCTTGCCTTGGAAATCCCATGAACAGAGGAGCCTGGCTGGCTACGGTCCATGGGTTCACAAAAAAATTAGACATGACTTAGTGACTAAACAACAACAACAAATATGCAATCCAACGACTCAAAATGTGCATTGCTAAGGAAGAGTAGAATATGGCAGTGAATGGAAAACGGCATCTTTACTGTCTTAATTCGGTATCCTCTTTATCAGCAAAGGCTCTTGCTGAATCTGATTTGTATACTAGAAAAATAATGCTTGTGAAATCTTTTGGCTACTAAATATATGGAATTATTTATTATGAGTAGTAAAACAAATTGACCCTTTAGATTTTGTTCTGTTTTTATGTTCTTTTCCATGAAATGAAAAAAAAAATCCGTTCTTGGCTATACTGTGTGGTATAAGGAATGACCAGTGGAGACAGTCAAAATACATTCTGTCACATTTATTCCGTCTCTGAAGCAGGACACATACGAAGCCTGGATCCTTCTTTTCCCTATGGTGCATCATGACTGAGGCTGTTACCTAGCCACACCCCTTGCTTGCGTTGTTTTCCATTACTATTCACATAAATGAGGCTTCCCTGGTGGCTCAGATGGTAAGGAATCTGCTGCAGTGCAGGAGACCTGGGTTTGATTCCTGGGTCAGGAAGATCCTCTGGAGAAGAGAATGGCAACCCACTCCAGCATTCTTCCTGAGATTTCCACGGACAGAGGAGCCTGGTGGGCTGTGTATGTGTGTGTGTGTATAAAATTATCTGTACCACTGCTAGATCTAATTCTTTACCTGCTTTTAAAAATCTTATTATTATCAAATTTAAGAAGATAAACACCACATAAAACCCTCCATGATCTATATGATTTTGCCTCACTTATCACCCAGTCTATGTCCCTTCAAGATTCTGGCCATTCTCTTTCCAGACTTTTCGCATTGCAGGCTTGTGCCTTCTTCTTTTTGTCTTCTTTCATTTTGCTTCTAAAATCTGAAAGGAGCATCCTCTTCTGTCTGAAGTTTCAGCTTAAGTTCTGTTTTCATTGACAACTTCTGATATCAGCCCGTACAGATTTGTCCTCTCTCAACTTACTTCTCGGTTATTGTGTACTCTGTATACTTACAAGAAGCATCTGGTACTTTTCCTATCTGCTAATCATTTAAATGAGATCTTCAAATTTCAATGTGCATGAGAGTTACTTGGGGAACTTGACTTGCTCACTGCAACGAGAGAAAGCTTGCACACAGCAAAGCAACCAAAATAAAATAAATATTTAAAAAGTTTCATTAGACCAGAACAACAACAACAACATGGCAGCAAAGCTTCATCTGTATTGTATTAATTCTGTAATTTTTGTGTAACATTAGGTCTTTTGAATTCATTTTTTTGGACCAGGTATTCTGATTTTGTGAAATTAACCAGGGAATTAAAGTCTTTTGCTTTTAGTCTGGAACAGCCTTGGCCAAAGTATTTGCATCAGAGAAGTTTATGTACTTTTAGGTGAAAGCATTGCCCCAGTTTACTTGGTTTGACAGCTAACGTAAATTATTCTAGGCTGGGGCCGATTAATGACACTGTGACCAGTCCAGGTACATTCATCTATGTTGTGATTTATGAAAACAAATGGAAGTGGGGTTAGCCCAGTAATTCCCTTGTCTTCCAGCAAATAAATGGAGAAGGCAATGGCACCCCACTCCAGTACTCTTGCCTGGAAAATCCCATGGATGGAGGAGCCTGGTAGGCTGCAGTCCATGGGGTTGCTGAGAGTTGGACACGACTGAGCGACTTCACTCTCACTTTTCTCTTTCCCGCATTGGAGAAGGAAATGGCAATCCACTCTAGTATTCTTGCCTGGAGAATCCCAAGAACGGCGAAGCCTGGTGGGCTGCCGCCTATGGGGTCGCACAGAGTCAGACATGACTGAAGTCACTTAGCAGCAGCAGCCAGCAATAAAATCTGGAGTGCCTGCTTTGTTTTGTATAATCTAAGCACACACACATGTTAAGTACAAGTCCTTATTAGAACCAGACTGAAGCAACAGGCCAGGAATTACCAATTTTAAAAAAAAAATCACAATAAAGCAAAACAAATGATACATTAAAGGCATTCCAAATTGGTTGGTCTTGAAAAAGTGGACCAAGTTGCTTAGGGACTTTTAAACTAAAATGTTTATGTAATGCGAAAAGGGTTATTCAGTGATGACATCATCAAGAAATGTAAAAGTTGATAAAGCCACCTTGAATGACACCTCTGGCAGGACAAACCCGTAGACCCCTGAGGAGCTATGATTAAATAGCAGCTCCTGCAGTAGTGGGCATCCTGAGGCATATTTAACAGGAAGAAAAAGAGCAATAATAATCTTCTTCCTTTAGCTTACATTTAAATAGTAATGGAAGACCCAAGGAAGAAGTAATATTTGCTCTTTCTTTTTAATACTCTTCAAATGAACCATAAAAAAAAATCCTTCTTACTTTTGGAGGATGGTGCTGTTTGACGGGCACAATGGAGATGAACTTGGGTAAACTCCGGGAAATGGTGAGGGAGAGGGAGGCCTGGCATGCTGCAGTCCATGGGATCACGGTCGGACATGATTTGGTGACTTAGCAATAACAAGAAGGAGCAACAGGCATGCCTTTTCCAACCTTCATTCACCTATTCTTGCCTGTTTCTCAAGGTGTCTGTGCAGGAAAGAAAGCTGGTGGGGTTTGAGATCAGCGAGCAACACAAAGGCTCACTGGCTCACTTGGGATTAAGTCTATGAATTAGACTGAAAATAATGCACCCCACACAGTGACGGCAGCCTTGGTGAAAGCACATCCAATTCCTGCTGAACTGCTTCTCTCTGCGGTTACAGCTAAGGGGAGGAGAAGCAACGGTGGGATGGACCCTGCCACCCCCAGGACCACATTCTGCGTGATCCGTTAGTGATTTTAATAAGCATAAGAGACAAAAATAAGGTTTGCTGAGAAGCAGGCGGCCATCCCAGGTGGCTCAGTGGTAAAAAATCTGCTTGCAATGCAGGACACACAGGAGAATTGAGTTCGATCCCTGGGTCGAGAAGATCCCCCAGAAGAGGGCGTGGCCACCCACTCTGGTATTCTTGCCTGGAGAATCACGTGGACAGAGGAGCCTGCCAGGCTACAGTCCATAGGGTCACAAAGAGTCAGATATGACTGAAGCGACTTAGTGTACATACAGGGGCTCACCCTAGGAGTAGAGTGTGGGCCAGGAGAACTATGGCTATCCATCCGAATACCATCTTCTGTATGCAATAGCAGGGAATCCCTGCGGCAGTTTGATCTTATCTCCCTGACAGCGCTTATCATATTCATTTGACAGTCCTCATGTATTTATTGAGCATATACTGTATGCCTGGCAGTATTTCAGACACTAGGGATAGAGCAGAAGTGCCTGACCTTGAGGAGCTAAAGTATACTTGCTGATTATTTGCCCTGTCTTCCCTCTGGTCAGTATACAATCTGAGAGCTGGACTCTATTTCAGTTATCCTTGTATTCTTTGGCCCACAGCAGGAACTGAACAGCTGCTTATGACTCCTTAATGAATAACCTTGAACTAGTTTCCAAAGAAGTTGAATCCAAGAGAAATGTAGTAAATGTCAAAGGATAGGCTTTGTTTCAAAATCCTTGTTTCAATTTCCTTTTAACATGAAAGTAAAATATTTCAATGATCGCTTACCCTAAATCAATCTCGACATATTTTTCTGTCTTTCTTCGCACTTATATTACTTTATCTCCTGTCCAGAGTAATTCATGCATCATGCTGCTATTTCTAGGAAAAAGCAGAACTTCTAAACAGAGATGGTCTTAGGAAAACCATGAAGGAACAAATTCTATCTTGCCCATCTTCAAATGCTCCTCTATCCCAGGCAAGCTGTCTTTTAGACACCAGTATACCCCTTCCTCCATAGCTAGATTTGCTTTCAGAGAAAACTCTGACATTTTTATACCAGCTGACTATTCACACCTCAGTGAGAATTTGTGAGTATATTAAAGTATGTCACCTCTTTCACTGAACTTGTCTATTTTCTAGTGGACAGATGGAAAGCTGTGATTCTAAGATATCTTCAACCAATGAGAGAGATCTGAATTTTGATAAAAATTCTCCCTAGTTTCCTGAAATTACAAAAGATAAATGCTGACACACACATGCTTAGGATCTGCCTGCTATTTGATTTTAGTGGTTGCTCTTGGCAATTTTGAATATGAGTTGGTGGCTGCTGCTACTGCTAAGTGCCTTGTGTTGGTGGCTGGTGGCACCTAAAAAATTAAAGAACTAAAAAAGCCTACTCCATCTCAACATTGAAATGCATACACATACACATGAGAATTGGAGGCTTGGGTGGAGTCAGCATGCAGCTGCTGAAGGAGAGAGGCAGGCGGTGGTCATAAAAATCGTTACTATAAGTTACTATAATTATCTCTTTTTAGGGAGATGTACACAGGTTTGATTTGCTGAATTGATTCTAAATATTTTTGGAGAAGAAAGATTCAGTCTCTCCTTGAACAAAACTACTGTGGGTTTATTGTTTCAACGTTTTAGACTGTAATGGTTCCATCTAGAACAGAATTTCTGGAAGGAAATGGCCATAAAATCCTTTTCAGTGCTTTTATTTAGTGATGCAGTTTTGCTCTGTTCAATTCACTGCAGTTTATGACAGAAACCACTATAGAGCTTCCATCATATTAAACAATAGCTATTAAAATTTGACCTGTTGTGCTCCTATTTTATTTTCTTTCTGTGTTGGGAGTATTGTTTATTCTTTGAGCTCTCTGTGTTTTATCAGAAACAAGTACATTGATTTCCAAAATTGAAAGTGCATCAAAGTATGTACTTTCTGGGCTCAGCAGGTGCAGTCTTGCTGAGAACATTGCAATGGTGCAGCTGTCTTGTAGTTATCTTGAAGAAGGTGATTTCAGTGTCCTGTGACCTTAAGAAGAACTGGAAATAGACATCTAAAAATGTCTAGTCGTTTATCCACCAGCAGAGCATATTGGGTGAGCACTCATGTTGTATATGTAGATCTTGCTTAACTTCCAGATATTCAGTGGTAGATAAGATAGTCTCTTTCTTACCCTCATGGGCTTCCAGGGAAAAGGCAGATATAAAAAAGACCCCCACCAGCATATAAAGTATATAATAAAGTGTATAATAAATACTATTTAGAAGATTCATATAGTCAAAAGTCCATAGCTAGTCAAAGCTATTTTTCCAGTAGTCATGTATGGATTGATAGTTGGACCATAAAAAAGGCTGAGTGCTGAAGAATTGATGTTTAAGATTCTTGAGAGTCCCTTGGACTGTGAGGAGATCAAATCAGTCTATCCTAAAGGAAATCAATTCTGAACATTCATTGGAAGGACTGATGCTGAAGCTGAAGCTCCAATACTTTGGCCACCTAATGTGAAGAGCATTAGAAAAGACCTTGATTCTGGGAAAGATGGAAGGCAGCAGGAAAAGGGGATGACAGAGGATGAGATGGTTGGATGGCATCACCAACTCAATGGGCATGAGTCTGAGCAAGCTTCAGGAGGTGGTAAAAAACAGGGAAGCCTTTCATGCTGCAGTCCATGGGGGTTCACAAAGAGTCAGACACAACTGAGCAACCGGACGACAACAACAAATGAAGAAGATACAGATAAAAAATTTTAGAGTTGATTCTCAAACCATCGCCTTACCTGTTTCACCTTCTTCATTGATCTTGGAACTATTTGACATTTGTGTGTGTGTGTGTGTGTGTGTGTGTGTGTGTGTGTATGCACGCACACTCCTTTGTTTTCTTGTTTCTGTCTCTGTTTTTGGAAGGTAGGTTTCACGAGAATAAGTATGAGCCCACTACATTTACCCAAGAACCTAGAATAGCATTTGGTATGTGAACATTTTTATGACTCTATCTAGAACTGTCTTTGAACCACATATGCTAGGTGTAGCCAAACTTGGCCAATACTTTCTTAAAGTTTACCATCCAGCTTGAATCAATAATCAAGCAGGAGATTTAGCTTCTGACTGATATCAGTTGATAACTTCTTGGCCAATCACATAATCACATTTCTAGGAGATTATATTTAGTGTAAAATCCCAGTAGCGCTAAATCCACTCAGGAAAAGCAATCTCCAGAACAAGCAGCAGAGTTATAATGTGGTTAAGACATACATTCAAATTGCACTTTCAAAAGGAACATTCCAAAGCATCTCATTTCAAGTTCTAGTCTGTCTTCCCAAAACTGAGCAAGGAAATTACATTCTGAGCTTAACCTTATGCTAAGTGTAGCCAAACTTGGCCAATACTTTCTTAAAGTTTACCATCCAGCTTGAATCAATAATCAAGCAGGAGATTTAGCTTCTGACTGATATCAATTGATAACTTCTTGGCCAAGGAGATGAAATTTAGTGTAAAATCCCAGTAGCGCTAAATCCACTCGGGAAAAGCAATCTCCAGAACAAGCAGCAGAGTTATACTGTGGTTAAGACATATATTCCAATTGCACTTTCAAAAAGAACATTCCAAAGCATCTCATTTCAAGTTCTAGTCTGTCTTCCCAAAACTGAGCAAGGGAATTACATTCTGAGCTTAACCTTAAAATATAGAAAAAAACTTTATATGAAAAATTCCTAGAGTTTGCTCTACAGCAGGACATGCTAATTTCTCCAGAAAAATTACTTGGTTCTTTATATTTTGGCTGGTATTAAGAACAGCAGCAAAAAACAAATGCTATTTTAACTTTGAAAGCATTTGTGTTAGTGGTGTATTCCTTAACTTAGCTTTATATAAAGGTGGGTAAAGTATATCTGCCAACATTTTTTAGACTGTCAGCACACCTTTCAATGGACCTGTAGTTGGTTAATGTCAAAACAAAGAAACTAATTTTGGGGAAAAAAACTCTCCAGTTTCCCTGTCCATCCTGTTTTACTTGATCCTAGCATTTTTAGATGCAGCAAGAAGAAATGTTATTTTAACTTTGAAAGCATTTGTGTTAGTGGTGTATTCCTTAATTTAGCTTTATATAAAGGTGGGTAAAGTATATCTGCTACCATTTTTTAGACTGTCAGCACACCTTTCAGTGGACCTGCAGTTGGTTAATGTCAAAACAAAGAAACTAATTTTTGGGAAAAAAATTCTCCAGTTTCCCTGTCCATCCTGTTTTACTTGATCCTAGCATTTTTACAAGACCAAAGAAGAAAGAGTGAGCAAATGTCTCCAAAAATGAAAAGAACAACAAAACAAAATCAGAATAGAAAATTAAGAAAAAAAATCTGTAATTTAAAACCTTAATATGTAACTTGCTGCAGACACATGGATAAATGGTAGAAAGGATGGATTATTCCTTCTTTTTAAGAGGACCCACTGTAGTCATATGGTGGGGAGAATTGCCACAGGTCCTCTTCCAAGGGTTTCTGCATCACAAAAATGTGTGTGCCCAGCTGGGCTGGCTGCAACTCAGTTTCAGAAAACCTACACAATGCCTGTGTGGAAGACAACCAATCATTGAGAATACATTTAATTGCTAGGACAGACTGTATGGGAAATCCTTTGCAAGTTTCCATATACAAAAATTACAAAAAATGAATAGAATATATACCTTATCATGAGGTTTCTCTGGTAGCTTAGCTAGTAAAGGATCTGCCTGCAATGCAGGAGAGCGAGGGGTTTGATCCCTGGGTTGGAAAGATCCCATGGAGGAGGGCATGGCAACCCACTCTAGTATTCTTGTCTGGAGAATCCCCATGGACAGAGAGAAGACTAGCAGGCTACACTCCATGGGTTTGCAAAGAGTCAGACATGGCTGAACGACTAAGCACAGCACATACATTACCATAAATAAAATAGATAACCAGTGCAAGTTCAATGCATGAAGCAGGCACTCAAAGCCAGTGCTCTGTGACAACCAGGAAGGATGCAGGAGGGAAGAACTTGGGAGAGGGTGTTCAGGATGGAGGGGACACATGTACACCTGTGGTTGATTCATATTGGTGTATGGCAAAATATTACATTATAAAGTAATTATCACAACAATCTAAAGCAATTATCTTCCAATTAAAATAAATAAATAGAACAACTCCTCCCCGAAACCCATATATATATATATATATATATATATATATATATACACACACATACATACACTTGAACTTTATCTCAAAGCAAGAAGAACCATCAGGTAAAATAATGAAGAGGGAATTCCCATCCAGGTCAGTGAATTAGCTGAGATATGAGGGCTTGCCAAGGGAACTGGGTTAGAAGTGGCTCTGTGCAGAGAGCTAGGGCTGAACTCCCCACTTAATTCTGGGCACCAAGGTGAAACTGTGCAAAGTTGGTCCTGGACTTGTGAAATCCACAGGGCTCTTGGAAGAAGAAACTCAGAATTACTTTGTAGCTGTTCTCTGGACCCAGGAAACACTAAGCTACTTTTTTTTTTTCCAACTAAAAACAACTTTTTTCTTCTGTTTCGACATTGGGAGATCGTGTACAACTATGGCTGATTCGTGTCAATGTGTGGCAAAACCAATACAGTTTTGTAAAATAGAATAAAGTATTAAATTAAAAAAATAACTAAATAAAATAAAAAATTTTTTACTGAAGAATGGTTGATTTATATAATGTTGTGTTATTTTGCGCTGTATATTCCTTTATCTCTGCAGTCTGAAGTTTTTCATTTTTGTTTTTTTTTCCTTTCACGACAATAGAAATGTTTATAAGCGTATAGAAAGCAGAAGTATTAGTTTTAAGTTACCTCAAAACAGATTTAACTCTGAACTACTTTGGAAAGTAAGCACCTCCCCCATATATAATAAAAATGGCAAATAGCAAGCAGGAATAAGTGACCTTAACAACACTCAGAAATGCAAAAAATGGGAGCATTTATATGCATAAATATTGTAGGCATAAAGCATTTGAGCAACTATGGGGTCACAGCTGGTCACAGAGAGAACAGGTAACTTTGGAACACACTCCTCCTCACCTGCCCAATGTTAAGAATAGTTGTATTTACTGAAACTAAAGTTTTAACAATGCAACTAAAAGTGTGAACAGCCTAATCTTTGAAAGGTTAATTAAAAAACTCCAGAGAAACATTAAGCAGAGATAAAGAAATGAAAAATATGAAAGAGATGCTAAGATTCAGAGAAGAGAAAACAAAAGCATCCATCAACATATGCTGATAAAATTTCAGGAAAACAGAACAAAATTGGAGGATAAGACAAAGGACATTAGAAGAGATGATGGCTGAGGACCTCCTAGAACTGAAGATGGTTCTGAGGCTGAAGGGGTACACCGAGATTTAATATGAAAGAGAACAATAAACTCTATCTAGAAAAGTCACAGGGAAATTGCAGAACCAAATAAGACAAAAACTTCATCT
>SJYC01107692.1:0-28339 GCA_006408675.1 Madoqua kirkii | reverse complement strand
GACAAAGGTCCGTCTAGTCAAGGCTATGGTTTTTCCTGTGGTCATGTATGGATGTGAGAGTTGGACTGTGAAGAAAGCTGAGTGCCGAAGAATTGATGCTTTTGAACACTGGTGTTGGAGAAGACTCTTGAGAGTCCCTTGGACTGCAAGGAGATTCAACCAGTCCATTCTGAAGGAGATCAGCCCTGGGATTTCTTTGGAAGGAATGATGCTAAAGCTGAAACTCCAATACTTTGGCCACCTCATGCGAAGAGTTGACTCATTGGAAAAGACTCTGATGCTGGGAGGGATTGGGGGCAGGAGGAGAAGGGGCCGACCGAGGATGAGATGGCTGGATGGCATCACGGATTCAATGGACGTGAGTCTGAGTGAATTCTGGGAGTTGATGATGGACAGGGAAGCCTGGCGTGCTGCGATTCATGGGGTCGCAAAGAGTTGGACACGACTGAGCGACTGAACTGAAGTACTCAAAAAATAGTTGAGCTGAATTAAGACAAATCCTCCTTTCCCACCACCACTAGAATGTAAGTTCCAGAAGGGCAGGGATTTTTGTCTTTGTCTCTCTGTCTTTCTTTTTTTAAACCACTGTCTCCCCAGCACCTAGATTCATTCCTATGTTGGGACCTCAGAAAAAAAGAATAAATGAATATTCCTAAATAAAAATTCTTTATTTCTGGAAATGACACTGTCGTAAAACCCTTGAATGTGACCACTGGGAAGACCATAGTCTTTATCAACAGAGTAATGTCTCTGCTTTTCAACGCGCTGTCCAGGTTTGTCACAGCTTTGCTGCCAAGAAGCAGCCGTCTTCTGGTTTTGTGGCTGCAGTCACCATCCACATGATCTTAGAGCCCAAGAGGAGGACATCTGGCACTACCTCCACCATTTCTTTTTTTTTTTTTTTGCCATGAAGTAATGGGGTCAACCTTCTAAATATTTGCTGTTCATTTCATTTTTATATTTTGAATACCTGTTTACTTATTGGAATGCTACTTATAATCATTTTAATTCTTCGCTACTGCTAATCCTTTCAATTCCAATTTAGTAGTAATAGCCCATTTTACAAAGAGCCTGAGTCTGAGATGAGGTTGTTTGCTCAATAGTCGCATAGCTCGGAAATACTAGTTAGCTGGAATTCAAACCCAGATCCCTCTTTTTTTGGAAGTGCTTTCTATTGTGGCAAAACAATATGCTAAAAGTAGGGTGGGGTTTATTTTATCCTCCCAACCCCTGTTAGTTTTTGTTTGTTTGGCCACAGTGTTTCAGGCAGGATCTTAGTCCCCCGACTGGGGATCAAACCCTGGCCCTCCTGCAAGGGAAGCACAGCGTCCCAACCCATGGACCCCCAGGGAACTTCCCATAACCCCTGTTAGTTTTAATGCATCTTTTTCCCCCTGCCACCTTCACGCTTTCCTGATTTATAGCCATTGTTTTTCTGTGCATACCGTAGACGTGTTTACCATACTTGTTGGTATTCCTCTTGATTCTTTTTTGTAGTAGTAAATATGTATTTTATTTGAGAGCTCAAAGCACATCCTCACATATTACTATGTCTGTTTATTTTAATTTCACTTTCATTTTTTTGTTAGCTTTATTGATCTATACAGTGGATCATTTGC
Source organism: Madoqua kirkii (assembly GCA_006408675.1). NCBI lineage: Eukaryota > Metazoa > Chordata > Mammalia > Artiodactyla > Bovidae > Madoqua > Madoqua kirkii. The sequence continues at coordinate 26,720 of SJYC01107692.1, read as the reverse complement.
AGATATCTGTTATGAGTCAGATGAGTAATATTATACAGTAATCAGGATGGCATTTAAGGATAAATAGCATACACCCAACCAAGGGCCGTTCAGCTGGTAGGACAGGTGAAACACAAGATTATCAGAAATAGATACAGTAACAAATAATGATGCTGAGTTATTACAAAAGCTTTGGAACCTAGTGAGGTACTTTTCTGTGCCTTTATCATTGTTTCACTTGTGAATTAAACTTCTGTTGAGAAATTAGAAATGGATACCAGACATTTGTAGCCAAAAAAAAGTTTTATTTAAATTAGTTTCAGAAAATTCTTTTTCTTAGCTTATGATCTTTCTTGTTAACAATAGGCCTTTTTTAAACAATTGATCAGAAAGTAAACATTTCTCTTTGCTATATTTCTTTTGGTTGATAATAGATCACTCATTTAGAAATAAACAACTTAAAGTCAGTGATTAAGCAGTCTTCAGGAAAAAAAGCCACAAGTGTCACAGGCTGTTACTTTGTATTTCCTTACTGCTTAATCAATCTGAAATGGTATCTTCCTCTTCCTTTTCTTTACTTCCTTTCTCTTTCCTCTCTCCCTTCTCTCTCTTTTTTTCTCTCTCTCTTTTCTATTGTTAATCATACAAGATTTCAGATCCTTTTTCATGTTGTTGTTGTTGTTGTTTCTAGGTTGGGGGTTCTCGTCATGTTAAAACTGGCCTTTCAACTATGTTTCATCAGATGGTTCAGCTTAAGACTTTCCATTCACTTTTACTTAAGTAATAGAGAAAAGGGTACGCTTTGTCCATAAGTTTACTCTGGGCTTTCTGTGTCAATAAAATAAAGTTTTTTTATTCATTTATCAGATCATTGTTGGTTACCTGCTGTGTACCTAGTGCTGGGCTGAATAGATGCGAGAGAGACAAGCGAGACGTGTTTATTTTCTGTCCTGATCCAGAAAATCAGACTGCAGCTGAAACAATTCCACCACAGTAGTGTGCACATACCCCGGGAGCAAAGAGGGCTCTCCTCACTCAGACTTGAAGTGAGGAGGCACGAAAGACTGTCCTTTCTGGGGGAACTCTTCTCTGAGCGGAGTCTTGAGAACAAATAGGGATTAGCCAAGTGGAGGAGGGGAAAGTGTGGCAGTGAGAAAGCACGTGCTAGGCCTGTTGAGGGGGTGGAGTGCTGGGTGGCTCAGAGGAGAGGGCCGCGCGCCTGTGGCTGGAACAGGTTGGTGGGGTCTGAGGCTGGAACAGCCGGCGCTTGCCAGATCAGGCGGTGCTCTGTATGTCGTGCTCAGAAAATGATGCTGAGAGCAGTGAGGAGCTGCAAGCCCTGAAGTGACATGGTGGGTTTCGAGTTTTACGTCAGTCTGGAGACTGCAGGATACTCCTAAAAGTGATCCCCAGCAAGGATAATTAGAGGCCACTGACTGCCTCTCTACATCTTTCCCAGCATTAATTTTGGATTAAAGGGTTTAAATGCTAAGATAATGTAATAATAGGAGGGGGACATGAACTGGCTTTCTATCCTCTCTTATTAAGCAAACATTTGAAACCTAGTTTGCTTGTTGGTATAACACACGGACTTAGATGACTAAAATCAGAGACCTGACGAACGAAGCCAGCAGCTGGTGCTCGGCCTCTTACTGGATCTGGTGTTGGAGTGAACAGACCCAGGGCTTCTTGGTGCCCGCGCTGTGGAGCTGAGAACAGAGTGGTGAATGACTTAGGTGTTTATAGTCTGCTGGAGGGATAGACTTGTACACACATGCTTTAGGAGACTTAGGTGTTAGATTCCTTTACTTAAATTTTCATTTTCTATCCTTATCTCAAACCTTAAAAGTGTGCATGAGGAAATCAAGGATAACAGAGAGATTCCGCCCCAGATTTATTAAGATATAATTAATGTATAACATCATATAAGTTTAAGGTACAGAATGTAATGGTTTGATGCAGTTTATATGTAAAACATTCATCACAATAAGGTGAGTTAACATATTTCATACCATTTTGTTGTTATGATGGGAATATTAAACTTATACTAAGAGAGGTATTTGGGTAATAACGAATGATAAATAGCTACAATTCAGCATTCCGTTTACTTAGCCCAGAGTTTCCCCCTTTTGCCCCATCATATATTTAGCTTCCTCTGATGAGGTATGCATGCCCGCTGAGTCACTCAGTCATGTCAGATTCTTTGTGACCCCATAGACTTCAGCCAGTCAGGCTTCTCTGTCTGTGGGATTCTCCAGGTGAGGATACTGCGGTGGGCTACTATTTCCTTCTCCAGGGGATCTTCCCAACCCAGGGATCGAACCTGGGTCTCTGGCATCTCTTGCATTGACAGGCGGATTCTTCACCACTGAGCCATGTGGGAAGCCCTCTCTGGCAAAGCAATGCATATGTATTTTCAAGCCTGAAAGTGGTTTTCTTCCCATAGTCTCTTAATTCTTTCCAACACTACCCAAACTAGGTGAGCCTCAAAGGATCCAGCCATCAGGGGTTAAAAATGCAGGCTCTGAAGTCCTACTGTCTGGATTCAAATCCTGGCTCTGTCACTCACCCTCAGTCTCTCAGCCTGCTTCATAGAACTGTGAGCTCTGTTACAAGGTGATGTTAGATCAGTGGGAGCATAAGGGAAGAATTCCCTAAGTGTTAGCTGTTAAAATTGTTTCTGGAATAGCAGCTCATATTTTCCCAAACATTCAGGAAATTTTGTTAAAGTGTGTTTGAATCAATCTACCTTACTCAGATCAGTCTTGGTGAAGAGCTTCTGCCTAGCATGCATGTTTGAAACCTGACCTCTTGAACAAGAGGGGGTCAGTGAGTGACCTTGATATCACAAAGATCTATGAAAATATGCCTGTGAAAGCAGCATAGCAACACTCTAAACTTCTTTATTATGGAATATTCTGGAAATAAAAGGTGACAGGACAGTGTCGTGGCCTCCTTCACACCTACGTCACTCGCCTGGAGAGCCGTCCAGGCCAGTCCTGCCTCCTCCACACCCCGTCCACCTGCCCCTCTCCTATTTTATTTTGAAACGAGTCCTAAACATCACATCATTTTGTCTATGAATCTTTCAGACAGTATTTCTAAAATGTAAAACTTCTATTTTTCTTAAGTATCAAATGAAAATATGAGCAATTTCTTCATATCATCAAAATGCTTTCTTTCTGACTGGGGAGAGGAATCCTTTTTTCTGGCCATACCGTGTGGCTGCCCCTGCGGCGAAAGCGCCAGTCCTAGCGCCTGGACTGCCAGGAGACTCCCCTTTCCTTCTTAGAGCTAAACCTAGAGACGTGATGGATCAGTTTGGGGAAGTGGTAATGAAAATTGGTTATTTTTTGTTATCATTTCTGACATTGCTGAATGCCTCATATGGCCCAGCTGTTAGTTGAAAACTAACAGTGTAAGGACTCCCTTAGTTGGGTAGAATAAGGTACAGAAATTTCATTTTGGGTCGTGCTGGGTCTTTGCTGGGCACCCGGGCCTTCTCTAGCTGCGGTGGGCGGGCGCCTCTTGACTGCGGCGCCTGTGCTTCTCACTGGGGCGGCCTCTCGCTGCAGAGCAGAGACCCGGGCTTAGTTGCTCGAGGTATCTTCCCAGACCAGGGGAGGAGCCTGTGTGCGCTGCACTGCAGGAGGATTCTCGTCCACTGCACCACCAGGGAAGGTCATGAGTATTTGCTGAGTTCAAGAAACTTTCCTACTTATATTCCTTTTAAAATGTCTGTGGCCCACATTATTTTTGTAACAAGGATATTCTTCCTTTCGATCACCTAATTTCTTTTATCATTTGTCGCCTTAGAATTTTAAAGTACCTTCCCCCTCCTATCTCCTAGCCTAACTTCTAACTGGTTGGAGTGACTTTAGGGCTAATACAGGGGAAGTTTTGGTCTCCAGCAGAGGGTCAGTTGCAACTATGAAAACAACTCGAGCAAACAGTCTATTGATAGAAGAACATTTCATTATAAAAAGTTCTTTTCAAATTCCAGGATGTGGGTTGCTTGGTCACTGAAGAGTCTGCTCCATTCACTGGCACCCTGGGTGTCTCAGCAGACCTGGTTAGGAATGTACTGCCCGTTCTGAATGAGAAAAAAGGATGCGGAAGCTGCCCGGACCCTGCATCGCTCAAGTCAGACACTTTACTCTGCTGCACAGGTGATGCAAAACCTGAGTCCTTTAGAATTCACTCTCACACACAGATGACTTCCATTCGGAGAGGTGCCAATTCTGATTACAAAATGCCCCCGTGTACCAACCTCCACATTCCTGTTCTTTAATTTTTAAGCCCTTGGACCTCATAATTTTCCCAAAATTTTACGTACTGTCAATTCAACAATTAGTAGAAATGGTCGTGCTGATGAAACAGGTCTTTGATACTGGTTCAGTTATAGATCTGGCATGTTTATTCCCCTGGGCTTTCCAACTGAGGGATTCCCAGCATGAACTCCTACTTTGGAAAATATCTGAGTAGGCAGCCTTGTTTGCCACATTTCCCTCATTGTCTCTTTGTTTACTCAGCTGAAAAGCTGTGCTTGTCTCTAAAACAGTCAGGCATGAATCTCTAGGTCTCAGAAGCTGTTAAAATGGATGGAGAGACGGAGAAGGGAAAGATGCAAACTGTTACGGATGCTGACAGAGTGTGCCGTGAGCGAGCTCGCTTAGGGAAGAGCATCAGGACTTTCAGGTTGTTGCCAGGCACAGCTCTGTATAGCCCTGCTCCATTAGGGTCTAGGATTCAATGCAGTTTTCCTACCTTCTGGGTAAGGGACATTGATAATTCATTGGCACATGTGATTTGTTTTTGCCGCAATAGAGAAATAGGTTTTGAGAACATGAGCATACCATCTGGCCCAAGCAGTGATAACTTTTCTCTGATTGTAATAGCATGCACATGCTCTTGGCATTGACTTCTCTGGCTATCTGTCAACTGGATTATTTTATTTTAGCAGGTTACTAAAAGGCCTCTTTGCCTTCATTCTTTCCCAATCCATTCTCTACATACAGTCAGAGTTATACTTCTAAAATGAAGATACGGTCATGATGTGCTTTTTTGTATAAAATTTCCCATGGCTACTCAGCTCCCTTAAGAAAGCCCTTAACCTGTCACTGTACCTGCTCCCTATTCTGGGTCAGAGCTAAAACGAACTTTCCTCGGTTCTCTGCCCTGTTTTACTCCCGGCTCACTACACGTGCTCCCCATTGCCATTCGGGATGGTCTTCCGTCCTTAGCACGGCCATACCTTCTCATTCCTCGGGCCCCAGTCTGGATTTCTTCCTCTGGAAAGCCTTGAATAGGCGTCTCTCCCTGTGAAAACACACCCTGCTTCCGTGTCTGCTGTGGCGCGGCTCCTCCTCGGTGCTTTCCATGCTGTATCGCTCCTTTGCTTTTGTCTCTGCTCTAAGACCTTAAGCTGCATAGAAGCGGGAACCATGTCTTTTTTCCACATCATGTCTCTTTAGCATCTAGAAATTACATTACTCATTTCTAATTCAAAGCTACTTTGTTGATAATTGGATTAATAAATTATGAGCTTTGCCAAGGATCGTTTCTCTAACAACATCTGAGTCTCTGTTTTCATGTTCTTGATATTTTTCTTTTCATCTTCTAGTCATATACATTCGTTCGCTTACTCACTCATTTAATTATTCAACAGAATATTGCTTTGAACCTTTCCAGCCCCCATGCCTTGCCCGGAGCGTGTGGAAAGAACAGGCAAAAGGCAAAAGGCAAAAGGCAAAAGGCGGACCGCTGCGCATACAGGCCCCGTGCGCGCCTGTGGCCCAGCCTGTGGAAGCTGGGGCGCTTCGGCACTCACAGCCACAGCCCTTCCTCTCCTGCTGCGCAGCCGCTGGGCTTCGCTTCCCTGCACTGCTCTTCCTTCTTACTGTTGAGCTGCCTCCTAACATACTAGATATTTAAGTTGCTTGTTGTGTGTCTTCCTCTGCTAGGAGGTGAGGGCCACAGGGGCATGAATTTTGGTTTGCTTTATTGACTGCTGCATCCCCAGCCTTTAATACTATGTCTGGCACAGAGTAAGTCAACATGTACTAACATTTGCTGGATGGAGTAATGACTTCATACCCTTAGACGTGCTTCTCGTTCTTTTTCGCGCTTTCAGTGCACCTGACTCAGTCCTGCTTCCAGTGCCGTGCTGTTTGTTTTCTTGTGCTCTTAGGGCTTTACATTTAGTCCTCATCTTGAGGCCACAGTCTTAGCCACCGCAGGCAAAGTTTCTGTTGATCCATTTATTGCCTTGGGTGACCATGACTTGACTTACCTCTGGCGTCCTATCTCCTAACCTGGCCTCTGAAGCCCAGGGAGCCGTGGATGTGTGTGCTGAGGAGGAGTATGCACTCAGAGATGGATCAGATGTGAAACCTGTTTTTCTAGAACCCAAATAGGACAGGTAGATTAGTGACTATTGTACAAGGTCCAGCAAGATGGTGTTAAGAACAAGGAATATTAATCATTGGGGAGTATGTCTTGTAAAAAATTATGAAATACATCAAGCTTCCCGAAAAGTGTAGAAAGTAAGATAGTGAACATCCCCTCTGTGCCTCGCTTTTGGCTTTGTAATATCTGAACTGTCTGTCACATTTGCTTCAATTTTTTTGTTTTGTTTTGAAATGAAATACTAGATATGACTAAAGTCTCCAGTGTTCCTCATTTTCTTCTTTCCCTCCTCGAGTGTAACCACTGTTCTGAATTTGGTCCTGTGTGTGGTTTTATGTTTTAAACTCTGCATAATGACATCTTCTCATGCTTTTTTCACTCAGCAATTTTTTTTTTGAGATTTATCTTGTGGTTCATGTAGCTCTAGATCATCTAAGTCGTTGTGTAGTTTCCTACTGTATGAATGCACCACAGTGTATTGATTTTCGTATTGACAGCTGTTTCAAATAATGTGTTTCTTTACTGTTTCAAATAAACCTGCAGTGAGTTTTGCCCATGTCTCTTCACAAAGAGGAGACTTTCTCTGGGACAATGCACTCCAGTTAATGTGCATAGAAGTCACCTGCGTGTCTCGTTACAGTCTAGGTCCTGGCTCGGCTGGTGTGAGCTGGGCCTGCGAGCCTGCCCTTCTCACAGGCTCCCAGCTGCTGCAGGTCCGTGGGCCACACTGTGAGTCGCAAGGCAGCAGTAGGTGCTTGTGCACCATCACCCTTCTGGAAACTGCCATACGGTTCTCTGACGACGCTGTTCAAGTTCATATTCCCATCAGGAGTGTATGAGAGATCTGGTTGTTCCAAGATCTCTAGGTCTCAGAAGCTGTTAAAATGGATGGAGAGACGGAGAAGGGAAAGATGCAAACTGTTACGGATGCTGACAGAGTGTGCCGTGAGCGAGCTCGCTTAGGGAAGAGCATCAGGACTTTCAGGTTGTTGCCAGGCACAGCTCTGTATAGCCCTGCTCCATTAGGGTCTAGGATCCAATGCAGTTTTCCTACCTTCTGGGTAAGGGACATTGATAATTCATTGGCACATGTGATTTGTTTTTGCCGCAATAGAGAAATAGGTTTTGAGAACATGAGCATACCATCTGGCCCAAGCAGTGATAACTTTTCTCTGATTGTAATAGCATGCACATGCTCTTGGCATTGACTTCTCTGGCTATCTGTCAACTGGATTATTTTATTTTAGCAGGTTACTAAAAGGCCTCTTTGCCTTCATTCTTTCCCAATCCATTCTCTACATACAGTCAGAGTTATACTTCTAAAATGAAGATACGGTCATGATGTGCTTTTTTGTATAAAATTTCCCATGGCTACTCAGCTCCCTTAAGAAAGCCCTTAACCTGTCACTGTACCTGCTCCCTATTCTGGGTCAGAGCTAAAACGAACTTTCCTCGGTTCTCTGCCCTGTTTTACTCCCGGCTCACTACACGTGCTCCCCATTGCCATTCGGGATGGTCTTCCGTCCTTAGCACGGCCATACCTTCTCATTCCTCGGGCCCCAGTCTGGATTTCTTCCTCTGGAAAGCCTTGAATAGGCGTCTCTCCCTGTGAAAACACACCCTGCTTCCGTGTCTGCTGTGGCGCGGCTCCTCCTCGGTGCTTTCCATGCTGTATCGCTCCTTTGCTTTTGTCTCTGCTCTAAGACCTTAAGCTGCATAGAAGCGGGAACCATGTCTTTTTTCCACATCATGTCTCTTTAGCATCTAGAAATTACATTACTCATTTCTAATTCAAAGCTACTTTGTTGATAATTGGATTAATAAATTATGAGCTTTGCCAAGGATCGTTTCTCTAACAACATCTGAGTCTCTGTTTTCATGTTCTTGATATTTTTCTTTTCATCTTCTAGTCATATACATTCGTTCGCTTACTCACTCATTTAATTATTCAACAGAATATTGCTTTGAACCTTTCCAGCCCCCATGCCTTGCCCGGAGCGTGTGGAAAGAACAGGCAAAAGGCAAAAGGCAAAAGGCAAAAGGCGGACCGCTGCGCATACAGGCCCCGTGCGCGCCTGTGGCCCAGCCTGTGGAAGCTGGGGCGCTTCGGCACTCACAGCCACAGCCCTTCCTCTCCTGCTGCGCAGCCGCTGGGCTTCGCTTCCCTGCACTGCTCTTCCTTCTTACTGTTGAGCTGCCTCCTAACATACTAGATATTTAAGTTGCTTGTTGTGTGTCTTCCTCTGCTAGGAGGTGAGGGCCACAGGGGCATGAATTTTGGTTTGCTTTATTGACTGCTGCATCCCCAGCCTTTAATACTATGTCTGGCACAGAGTAAGTCAACATGTACTAACATTTGCTGGATGGAGTAATGACTTCATACCCTTAGACGTGCTTCTCGTTCTTTTTCGCGCTTTCAGTGCACCTGACTCAGTCCTGCTTCCAGTGCCGTGCTGTTTGTTTTCTTGTGCTCTTAGGGCTTTACATTTAGTCCTCATCTTGAGGCCACAGTCTTAGCCACCGCAGGCAAAGTTTCTGTTGATCCATTTATTGCCTTGGGTGACCATGACTTGACTTACCTCTGGCGTCCTCATCTCCTAACCTGGCCTCTGAAGCCCAGAGAGCCGTGGATGTGTGTGCTGAGGAGGAGTATGCACTCAGAGATGGATCAGATGTGAAACCTGTTTTTCTAGAACCCAAATAGGACAGGTAGATTAGTGACTATTGTACAAGGTCCAGCAAGATGGTGTTAAGAACAAGGAATATTAATCATTGGGGAGTATGTCTTGTAAAAAATTATGAAATACATCAAGCTTCCCGAAAAGTGTAGAAAGTAAGATAGTGAACATCCCCTCTGTGCCTCGCTTTTGGCTTTGTAATATCTGAACTGTCTGTCACATTTGCTTCAATTTTTTTGTTTTGTTTTGAAATGAAATACTAGATATGACTAAAGTCTCCAGTGTTCCTCATTTTCTTCTTTCCCTCCTCGAGTGTAACCACTGTTCTGAATTTGGTCCTGTGTGTGGTTTTATGTTTTAAACTCTGCATAATGACATCTTCTCATGCTTTTTTCACTCAGCAATTTTTTTTTTGAGATTTATCTTGTGGTTCATGTAGCTCTAGATCATCTAAGTCGTTGTGTAGTTTCCTACTGTATGAATGCACCACAGTGTATTGATTTTCGTATTGACAGCTGTTTCAAATAATGTGTTTCTTTACTGTTTCAAATAAACCTGCAGTGAGTTTTGCCCATGTCTCTTCACAAAGAGGAGACTTTCTCTGGGACAATGCACTCCAGTTAATGTGCATAGAAGTCACCTGCGTGTCTCGTTACAGTCTAGGTCCTGGCTCGGCTGGTGTGAGCTGGGCCTGCGAGCCTGCCCTTCTCACAGGCTCCCAGCTGCTGCAGGTCCGTGGGCCACACTGTGAGTCGCAAGGCAGCAGTAGGTGCTTGTGCACCATCACCCTTCTGGAAACTGCCATACGGTTCTCTGACGACGCTGTTCAAGTTCATATTCCCATCAGGAGTGTATGAGAGATCTGGTTGTTCCAAGATAGCCCCTTATTAATAGTATTGAAATGTAATCTGTAGCCATTCTCTCCTTAAAATTAGATTTTTGGGTGAGAAAACATGAATAAAACAATAATTTCAGTGGATAGCTAGCTTAACTACAATATTTCTTAGGAATTGACCTAAATTAGATATATAGATCCTAATTAAATAAATTTTTTAAAAAATCCACTTGTTTCTTTTCAGATTGTCACTCCTTTTACCTTTGTCAGCCCAGACAGGGCTCTGGCTATTAGATGGACTATTGGATGCTCAAAGGGCCGGGAGCTGCGTGTCGGGCACTGTGCGGCGCTGTCTCATTTAATCCCCGCTTTGCACACGCTCCCAGCCAAGCATTACAGCGGGTGCTGCATCCAATCTTTTGGCTTCAAGGTTTATATGTGAATTTAGTTTACTCCTCTTAGCTTCAGTTATCTGTAAAAAGGGAAGTAGACTGGATAATTAGATCCTTAAGTCCCAGCACTTAATGTTTCCTAGCTTCTCTGATAAATTAAGAAGTTCACACACATACTATATGATGATAGCTGCCACCTACGTATATTTTTAATTATTAAAAAACACTTAAAATTCACCACTTTAGCCAGTACATGTATTTACGCTGTTGTGAAACAGAGCTTCAGAACATATCATTTGCAGATTTGAAACTTTCCTCATTGAATAGAACTCTTCCTTCTCTCCTTCCTCCTTTCCCTAAACCCCTGGTAACTGTCACTGGACTCTGTTTCTCTGAACTTGGCTATATTAGATACTTCTTATAAATGGAATCATGTAGTAGTCATCTTTTTGTGACTGATTTCATTTAATATAATGATTTCATTCCATCCATTTACAGCATGTGACAGGATTTCCTTGCTTTTTAAGACCAAATTCTATTTTGTGGTATGTATATTCCACATTTTGTTTATTCACAGCTGTAGCTGGACATTGGGGTTGCTTCTACATCTTGGCTATTATGAATAATGCTGATAGTGAACAGGGGTGTGGCAATATCTTTTCAAGACTCTTCTTTCAATTTTTTTGGACATATATTCAGAAGTGGAATTTCTGGATTATATGATAAAGCCACTTTTAATGTTTTGAGGAATGTCTATATGTTTTCCATAGCGGTTGCACCAGGTTACAATTCTGCCAACAGTATGGTGGCATCTTCTAATGGCACAGAAAGTAGCGAATGGGATATGTGAAATCAGAAGTGAAGTAGGAAGAATAGGTCAAGTCCACCGGTGTGAAGGTAAATTTCACTTTGCTGGTATCTGTTCCCTTAGATATTCTAGCTAACATTGCTTGCTTCTCTGAGACTATTACTTTAGGAGTGGAGGAGGAAGCCAAATTATTTCTTTGTTGATTTATTATTGACCACTGGTCCCTGAGAATTTCTGAGATGGTTAATTTCCAGTAGTGCTTTAGCAATGATTAGAGGAAGTTAAAAGATTGTTTTGTATTGTTTGCAAAGTTGAACAAGGTCCTTGACATCTTGGTGCTCCCAAATTCTCATTTAAGAAAAAAGAAAAAGGAGCCTTCCAGTCCGTGCTTTATTGATGGAACTGTGACTGCTGACCATTTCAGTTTTCTTTTGAGGATTCTGTGAGTGTTTATGTGTGTGTTTTCAAGAGGAGAGATAATTGGATTCCACTTACCGTGTGTACAGGAAGAGCTGGAGTGAGCAGTGGTATCACAACAGGAATTTCTTGGCTCTTGTGCCCTTATTTTGAATCTGAAGTGTTACCCAAATGCTTAGTCATGATGATAAGGCAAAGAACTTCACAGCTTGCAGTGTGAAACAATGTTTATGCTGTATAAGTGTTTGATAATGGTGAAGTGTGGCAGGAGAGTGGGAAGAATTTGTCAACATGTTTTGAGGAGTAAGAGGATTAGATAGGGAACAGAGTAAGGTAGCCCACATCCAGTTTCAAAAGAAGAAAGTTCTTTCAAATGCCTTTTGAAATGACTCAAGGCTCAGCTATTTTCACTTGGCTCTTAACTCCAAACCATTTAAACGTTCAGCCCAGCAGACAGCTGCAGACAGGTATACTTTCCACCTTGCCATGTCTGTTGATTCCGAAAGCAAGCAGGCTTAACTTCACTGTATACGCACAGGCATCTGTATGTTTGCAGAAGCAATTTTTACTCGTGATCCTGCCCGAATTCCGATTTTCCTGTTAGACTGTTACAGTATTTATCAGTAAATCTATCATCTCAACTCTCCCGTCTCGAATCCTTCCTTCACACTGCTGCTGAGGATAATCTGGTCCCAGCTGGACTCCTTAGGCCATCTGACCTTGAGGACCCTCCATTTCCTTATATTACCTGTACTTACTTATTGATTCCTTCAAAGTTTTGCATGTCAGTGTGTGTAAAGTACATAAAACAGGGCCTGGTATGTAGCAAGGAAATAAATAAGTAAACAAATAATGAATAGTATAGAGATGGTTACTGTTGTTCTTGTTGTTGCTCTTTTGTTCTTGTTATTTTTGCGTCTTTTACTTAGGTTTGTTTTTGGCTGAGCTGGCTTCGTCGGCCTCTCTCGGTTGTGGCGAGCAGGGGCTGCTCTTGCTTGCGGTGCTTGGGTTTCTCACCACAGCGGCTTCTCCTGTTGTGGAGCCTGGGCTCCGGGAGCGGTGACACAGGGGCTCGTTAGTGGTGGTCCAAGGGCTGTGGAGCGCAGGCTCAGCAGCTGTGGTGCACAACCTGAGACGCCCGTGGCGCCTGGGATCCTCCCAGACCAGGGATGGAACCGTGCTCCCTGCGTTGGCAGGCGGACTCCCACCTGCTGTGCCCCCGGGGCTGCTGCTGAGCCGAGTCCGTCGTGTCCGGCTCTGTGCGACCCCGCGGACGGCCGCCCCCCAGCTCCCCGCCCCTGGGGCTCTCCAGGCGAGAGCGCTGCAGTGGGCGCCGTCTCCTTCTCGGTCCTGCTGTTTCTGCTTCCGAAGCCCGATTCTAACCGTGTCGTCACTCTAGTCAGGAATTTTCCATATTCTTTTCGCCTGCCACAAACTTTTTGGGGACATCAGAACCATTTTTCAAGCCTGTAAAAAAAATGCTTATCTCTGAGCCCCTGCCTCCCCCAGATAGAAACAGAGCTTTCAATTCAGGAGGCCTAGGAGAGGACCCAGGGAACCAGAGTATGAGTGTGCTCCCCAGGGGAGTCTGAAGCACGCGCTATGGGGCCTTATTTGGAGAATCACAGCATGCACGTTAAAGTGCACACTCCTGAGTCGAGCGTTCAGAGCCTCAGGAGACCCTTTTGGTGTGTATTTTCTCCTTCTATTCTTCCTGTTAGTCTGCTGCAACTGCAGTTAGACTTCCTCTCTGCTCTTGCTTCCCTGTGTACCCCAGGTGCTTGCCCAGGATGGTATGGCATAATTCTGTGATCAAATATTTCTAATAATCCACAAACCGTCTACTTAATAATACGATTAAAACTTGGCTCAGAGTGGATATTAAACTGTAATATGTGAGACCAACCTTCCCTTTTACGAAAATTAGGAAACAGCTCCTAGGTAACATCACTGGGTACCTTTGGATAATATTTCAAAATTGACCTTTCCTCTTGCTCTCTTTGCACTGCTCTTCTCTGAACTCATTTTACAGGTATTATACTGAGCAAATAGTCCTAGCCTTTAAGTTGCTCAGCTGTGCTCTGTAAATACAGACACTCGGACACATCGAGTCCCAGCCTCAGAAGCCATCGGCAGTACTTGAATTTCTTCTATGTTTCTTACCTTTTGTGTTCTGTTGCTACAAAATTAATGCATTAATGAAATTGTTTAGGGTGATTTGAGTGCTTTCTGAGATTGCTGATGATCCCTTTTAGTTTTTAATACTTGTAATTTTTAGTAACATCTAAGAATGCTGTTTTGCTAAAAAGATTACTTATAATAAAATATTGTATGGGGAAGAAAAGGCCCTGTCACAGGTGTTTTCTTTGCCTTGTCTCCTCTTATTTTTATTTTTTAATTGATTTATTTTAATTGGAGGCTAATTACTTTACAGTATTATAGTGGTTTTTGCCATACATTGACATGAATCAGCCATGGGTGTACGCGTGTCCCCCATCCTGAACCCCCCTCCCACCTCACTCCCCATCCCATCCCTCAGGGTCATCCCAGTGCACCAGCCCTGAGCGCCCAGTCTCATGCAGCGAACCTGGACTGGAGATCTGTTTTAAAACACTCTTATAAGTTAGGTATCATCTCAGTTTTATGAAAAGTCTTTACAAAGAGGGTGTGAAATTTAATATCATATAGTTTATAAGCAATGATTACAATATCTGAACCCAGATCCCTTCATAGCTTGGACTGGTCTCTTCGACTATGGCCTGGAGCCAGATTTCAAGCATTCAAGTTTGTTTACTGTATTTGCTCTCCTCCCCGATCCTCATTTTCCCTTAAACTCAAGGAAGCTGTGAAAATGGTGTAAATAATAAAGCTCACCAAAATTCAGAATTTGATAGAACTGTCATTCTTCCAAGCCATATGGGCTGTATTTGGTTAATTCTTTCAGTGCATTTTGAATTTGATGGTGGCCTGAAGGAATAAAATACACTTTTAAAAAGTAAATAATTGACTCTTATTAAATGGCAAAATTAGTTTTTATTTAAGCCTTGAAAAATGCAAACAAATGGAAAAATAGTAGCACAAAAAATTTTTTTGCCTAGGTAGCAATTTAGCATAGTCCGTATCCATGACCTTAACTTCTAAATCAGTATGATTCTTTTAGAGAGATACCGGAAATACTAATAAGCAGTATTCTCTTAGCCACGAAAACGCACTTAAACCAGCAGGCCCCAGTGCCAGGCCGCGAGCACGCATGTTGACTGTGAGCAATATGCTGACTCCCCAGCCCAGAGCAGTGCAGCACTCTCAGTCACCCGCGGATGTTTTAAAACACTCTTATAAGTTAGGTATCATCTCAGTTTTATGAAAAGTCTTTACAAAGAGGGTGTGAAATTTAATATCATATAGTTTATAAGCAATGATTACAATATCTGAACCCAGATCCCTTCATAGCTTGGACTGGTCTCTTCGACTATGGCCTGGAGCCAGATTTCAAGCATTCAAGTTTGTTTACTGTATTTGCTCTCCTCCCCGATCCTCATTTTCCCTTAAACTCAAGGAAGCTGTGAAAATGGTGTAAATAATAAAGCTCACCAAAATTCAGAATTTGATAGAACTGTCATTCTTCCAAGCCATATGGGCTGTATTTGGTTAATTCTTTCAGTGCATTTTGAATTTGATGGTGGCCTGAAGGAATAAAATACACTTTTAAAAAGTAAATAATTGACTCTTATTAAATGGCAAAATTAGTTTTTATTTAAGCCTTGAAAAATGCAAACAAATGGAAAAATAGTAGCACAAAAAATTTTTTTGCCTAGGTAGCAATTTAGCATAGTCCGTATCCATGACCTTAACTTCTAAATCAGTATGATTCTTTTAGAGAGATACCGGAAATACTAATAAGCAGTATTCTCTTAGCCACGAAAACGCACTTAAACCAGCAGGCCCCAGTGCCAGGCCGCGAGCACGCATGTTGACTGTGAGCAATATGCTGACTCCCCAGCCCAGAGCAGTGCAGCACTCTCAGTCACCCGCGGAGAATTGTTTTTGTAGCTGGAGCAATTGTTTCACTCTACTCTATTGTTTGACATTCATTTGACATGAAATTAGAAGACGCTTACTCCTTGGAAGAAAGGTTATGACCAACCTAGATAGCATATTCACAAGCAGAGACATTACTTTGCCGACTAAGGTCCATCTAGTCAAGGCTATGGTTTTTCCAGTGGTCATGTATGGATGTGAGAGTTGGACTGTGAAGAAGGCTGAATGCTGAAGAATTGATGCTTTTGAACTGTGGTGTTGGAGAAGACTCTTGAGAGTCCCTTGGACTGCAAGAAGATCCAACTAGTCCATTCTGAAGGAGGTCTGTCCTGGGATTTCTTTGGAAGGAATGATGCTAAAGCTGAAACTCCAGAAAAGACTCTGATGCTGGGGGGGATTGGGGGCAGGAGGAGAAAGGGATGACGGAGGATGAGATGGCTGGATGGCATCACTGACTCGATGGACGTGAGTCTGAGTAAACTCTGGGAGTTGGTGATGGACAGGGAGGCCTGGCGTGCTGCGATTCATGGGGTTGCAAAGAGCTCGACAGGACTGAGCGACTGAACTGAACTGAACTGAGGTTAACTCAAGGTTCAGTTTTTTGCATATGAATGTCCAATGGTTCCAACCCCATTTGTTGAAAAAAACTATTTTTTTCTCTGTTGAACTGACTCTGCACATTGTCAAAAATTAGTTGATATTTGTGAAGGTCTGTCCTCGGATTCTGTTCTGTTCCATTGGTCTTTGTGTTTTTCGTTACGGATAACACATTGTCTTGATTACTGCAGCTTTAGATTGTCTTGAAATCAGTTATTGAGACTCCTCAGCTTTGTCTTTGGCTATTCACATTTCTTTGCTTTATCATATTTAGAGTCAGTTTTTGCATATCAACCAAAAAATCCTGCTGAGATTTTGATCAGGTTTCATTGACTCTGTAGATCTAATTGTTACAGTATGTCTCTCCATTTATTTAGGTCTTTTTGGTTTCCTTCATCAGTGTTTTATAGTAAAAACACAAAGACCATACATATATTATTTTCCTTTGTACCTAAGTGTCTCATATACACAGATGGCAAGAATTATCCATACTGTATAGACTGAGACCCTGAGAAGCAGAGCAGTTAGACTTACTGAAGGTCACAGAGCCGGTTAAGTAGCAGCAGCTTCTGGTTTTCAGATGTCTTGCATCTGGCTAATGTTTTTGCTACTCATTTTCATAGCAGAAGTTTCTCATAGTGAAAAGACGTGTACTTTGGAGTTATTTAGTTTGAGTTCCAGTCTTTTCTCCGGTACTGGTTAGTGGTAATGATTTGTTGCATCTGTCTCAGGCTCAATTTCCTCATTCAAAAAACCTTCCTCACAGGATTGTGAAGACTCAAGGGAGTCCTATGTTCCTATGTGATGTTTGATGTGCATGCAGCCCGCGCTCAGTAACTGGCAATATTAATATCATCTTTATTACCATTCATAGTAGAAGGTAGTTGTTACAGCCTTTCTCAGAACTTGCTGTCTTGTCTCATTAATTAGATGAATTGTCTTTGAATTGTGGAAAACTGGCAGTGAGCCAGGGACAGGCACTAAAACATGGTCCTTAAAGTGTGAGACAGAAAATTTTCTAGAAAACCTACATCATGCGACCCTTTTATTTTTCATATGTCTACCATAAGGTGGAAGAAGTGTTTTGCAATAGTGAATTGTGATTGGGAATTTTGATGGATATATTTTTAGTTTAAAAGGTAAAGCTTTCTTTAAAAGTGGTGGCTTTAAAACTTTCCACATTTCTACAAAGCCTGGTTTAACTCAAAAACTCATCAACTTTAATATTAAGTTTCCCAGCTTTGCAAAGATTTGTGACCCTATGGTGGCATAACATAAATGTGAAATGTAATTTGAGTATCAGTGTTATGCTAGAGTAAGACCTTTTATAAAAATAAGAGCTGTATGTTGATAATTCCTTTTCCTGAGAACGAGGCCTTTCTGAGATTTCTTTAAACCTACAAAGATGACATATGGACCTAATAAAAGCTACATTTTGAAGTAACATCGTTACTGTGTGATTTCCTGCACATTTAGGAAGTCGGGTCTGTAGTCAATACACTGTAATTTGTATTAGTTATTGTTATTTTCTGTTCTTTCAATGTGCAGGTGAGGTTTGAATTAAGTATTCTTATTCTTGTTTCTGATGATTATTTTTCCTGTTCTTTTGTTTAAAACTCAGGAAAGATGTTATTTTTGTGATGCTGTCGTAGGTTTGTGAAAAAGGGTGAAGTTTTTTGTTGGATAGATTCAAAGTTGTTTTCCCAATCTTTGTTTAAATAGAGTAGGGTTTTAAATGATGAATTTCAAAGCAGAATAAGCAATTGTATATGAAAAGGGGATGGGAATCCTATATATCTTTATCTTTCCATTTTTTCCTCTTCTCTTTCATTCTACACAGAAGCAATTACAATCCAAGACTTAAGATGAAGCCAAAAGAAAAAAGAAAGAGTGCAAAGGAAAATCCTACCTTGTTTTAGTGAAACAACATTTTGAATCAGAAAGTATTCCACAATCCGGTAATGTCCCTAATGCAGTAATCAGTTGAAGCTTTAACCAGCTCTTGCTGTTTCAGTTATAACATAGCTTTGAAAAAGACGGCGCTGTTAGTTGGGTCCCGTGTTGACCTTAGTGCCACAGCTCAGCTAAAATCGCTGCTTGTGGCCACCAAAGCTCCCCCCAGCAAAATGGAAGAGCCTGGTCTAGAAAAGTCTCTTGCTCTTAAAAAAGAAAAATTATTTACATCCAATAAAATTTACTCATGTGGTACTCAGTTCTATTAGTTTTGACAAATGCAAAACTCAAGATACAAAACTATTTCATTATACCCTCAAAATTCCCTCGAGCTGTTCCTTTGTATAGTCCTTCCTCTTACCTCTAATTCCTGAAAATCCTCTGATCTTTTCTCTGCTGTTACAGTTTTGCCTTTTCCAGAACATCCTGTAAGTGGAATCATATAATAAGTAGCTTTTGAGTCTGACTGTCTTCATTTAGCATAATGCATTGAAGTCCGCCATATCCTTGCATGTCAAGGCTTCCTTCTTTTCAATTGCTGAGTAGTATTCCTCACAAGGAAATACCACAGTTTATCCAGTTCAGTAGTTGACGGACATTGAGTTGTTTCCAGATTTGGGTAATTATGAATATGTAATTGTGCTTAGTCCCAGTTGTGTCTGACTCTTTGCAACCCCATGGATTGTAACCCGCCAGCGTCCTCTGTCCGTGGAATTTTCCAGGCAAGACTACTGGAGTGGGTTGCCATTTCCTACTCCAGGGGATCTTCCTGACCACAGGATCCAACCCTTGTCTCTTGTATCTCCTGCATTGGCAGGTGGATTCTTTACTACTGCGCCACCTTAATCTATCATAAAGATTTTAACACAAGTCTTTGTGTGAACATAGGTTTTCATTTTCCAGTAAATACCTAGGAGTGGAATTGCTGAATCATATGATGAAGCTGTATTTAATTTATAAGAAATTATCAAACTATTTTCCAAGGTCTCTGTACTATTTTTGTGTTCTCAGCGATAATTTTTGAAAATTTCACTTGGTCTGCATCCTTCACAGCGATTGACACTGTCACTTTTAAAACTTCTGTTTACCTAACTGGAGCCGCTCTAACAGGCTTGTTGCCTCTTATTGTGCAGTTTGCTCTTTGATCTCATTCAGTAGGTGCTGTTATGACAGCATTGTATGTGCAGAGAACAGAAGCACTGTTAGACATTAGAATACACTTAATAGAGAAAGAAGGAAAAGGAGAAGATGGAGGGCTGGGAGACTGTTCCCTGGGAAGCTGGGAAATGTGCTTTTTCTTTCTTTCGGGTACAGGCCGGGAGATGGGGACAGCTGCTCCAGTGTGATGAGGCCGACGCGACGGCTGCCGCAGGACCTCAGCTCCTAGAGCTCCCCAAGCAGTTCCTGTCCCGGACTCGGCTTATTCCCATCTAATAATAAGCCTGAGACGCTAAATTTCTCCATAATTATAAATGACCTACAGATAGTGCCTTACAAAATAATTACATTTTCCTGAAGGAGATACTAAAGTGTATTTATTTTTTACTTAGGTATAAATTTTCAGATAATTTTAAACGTACTAAGCTTGAATTGTTAATGTTTTACATTTTCAT
Organism: Madoqua kirkii; assembly: GCA_006408675.1. Classification (NCBI taxonomy): domain Eukaryota; kingdom Metazoa; phylum Chordata; class Mammalia; order Artiodactyla; family Bovidae; genus Madoqua; species Madoqua kirkii. The sequence continues at coordinate 7,002 of SJYC01107692.1, read as the reverse complement.
TGTAAGATTAAGTGCTGAGTTTTAAATACTTTTAAAATAGTTTTAAATACTTGATTTTGCTCCTTTGAGATTGAGCGGAAGATGCTATCAATATTATAGTATGTTTGGTATATTGTCTGAATATGGGGAAGAATGAAAAGTTTTGAAATATCCCAAAGCACTTTCCTTTCTTTCTATCTTTAGTATTCTTAATAGATATATTTTTTATATTCTTTCAATATCTGAAGATTTAAAAAGCAAGAGTGAAATCATTGTGGAAGGCATGAGTTAGAGGTTGAGTTTGGCGAAGATGCTGCCACAGTTTTACAGGAGGCTAGAGACAGAGTTTCAGGTGCATTTCTGAACGAGGTTCCTGTGAGTGTGATGTGTGAGTCGTTTTAGAAATGTTTTCTCGGTATCTGTGCTTAAGTGCAGAGCTTGCTCTGTGACCATTTCAGTTCAGCAGCAGTGCTGCTAGCAACACCTGTCTGTGAGACTTGCACCATGAGCTGATGGGGACGCAATGCTTCCACTTTTATTCAGATCTTCCACTTCTTTTACAGTCCATTTTAACTGCAAAAGGCTAATACGCTAGCATTAATGTCTCAAGCTGCCTTAATCTCCAGCCATCCTAGTTAATAGCAGCACTCAAAAAGGGCCTCAAAAACAGGCACAGAGAAGCAAAGTACACATTAATTAGGCCATATTATTACAATTAATATTTTCCCCATTAAACTCCCATTAAAGTAGCTGCAAATATCAAAGCATTATTAAAATTATGTAGATGAAATCATGGACTTTTTACTGAGCTGAGGACATGAGTTGGTTAAAAGTTGGTTGCAAAGAGAAGCTTACCAGGTATATGAAAAGCCTGGAAAAGGTCTTTTTTATGTTCAAGGAGATAATCTTTTACCAGGACAGGTGTTTGTGCACAAAGAGGGGACTTCTAAACAAAATTACTCATTTTTTGTTTTTTCTTTAGTGCTAAAGTTTTCATCTCTTGGGCTTGGTAAGGGATGTTTGAAAATGTGCAGTGTTTAATTTAAATGTAATGATCGTTTTGGGTACTTTTACATCAAAAGCATACCGTAATTTTAAGGTCTCAGAGAAAAAATGTCTATTTATTGTCTCTTCTTTCTTCCTAATTCTATTTTTAAACAGTTTGAAGTCCAGATTTGAGTTTCTTATTCTTGTTTTGGGTCAAGTCACCATATTTCATTGTTATTCAGAAGTGCAACAAAAAGAAAATGTCTCCCTGCTAATATATATGTTTCTATTCTCATATTATCTCTGTACAGTTTTCCTAAGAATTATAGGGCGTTGCAAGGAACCCTGCTGTTTAAATGACGTTGCGTTTCCTCCTCCGTACACGCTCTCAGGCGACCAGTGAGTCTCCTGGCATTCCACTCAGATGTGTCTGCGGTGAGCTTTCACAGTCCTCTTCGTGGTTTTCCTTTCCCAGTAACATCCACACTAGTGACTCACCGTCAGTCAGGCCACAGACTCCTCTGTGCTGTTCCGGGGTCTGAGCGTCCACCTCACTAAAAAGGCAGCACTTCATCTCTTGTCTTTGACTGTAGGTCCTTCCCACTGCTGTCACCAATTGACATGCTTCCTTTTCTTTTCCCCATTGCCAGTCTCCTGTAAATTGCATTGTTTCTGCCTTAGCTCCTCTCTGGTTCTGTAGGAATGTCTAGAACTGTGGGGGCTCAGAGAGTTTACTCTACATCAAGCTCACAAGTTATCCTGCACAATTTGGTGAATATGTGTAGTCCTTTGTATTTGTTACTATTGCTCATACTATTCATTTAATTTGGGTCATTTCATTTGAGGTTAAACATGGAGAAAGGGCCTCAAATTCTGAGCTCCAAACAGAAAAGATGCATATGTTTTTTTGGCAGTTGGTATGCCTCACTTCAGCTTCCTTCTCTTTAAATTTGGGGAGGAATGTTAATGGGAGAGCGTGTTTTTGTCTTGATAGATGGCCTCCATGGCAGTAGAACTTTACCCCGGCACTAGGGTGATCTCTCTTCCTGAAATGCACTGCTGTCGGGCGTCCCTGGTGGCTCAGCTGGTGAAGAATCCGCCTGCAGTGCGGGAGACCCGGGTTCAGTCCTTGGGTTGGGAAGATCCCCTGGAGAAGGGAAAGGCTACCCGCTCCAGTATTCTGGCCTGGAGAATTCCATGGCCTGTATAGTCCATGGGGTTGCAAAGAGTCGGAAATGACTGAGCGACTCACTCACTCACTCACTTCTCTGCTATTGGTAGGATGATCAGCACCAAAGGTCCATAATCAATGGTGCTGTCTCACTTCTCCCTGAAACCATGGGCTGTGCCCTTCTGCTTCCACCATGTCTGTGAACATCTTTATTGACAGTGTGCAGAGCCCAGGATATGGAGGGTACCATCTTCCTCCCCATCTTGCTGACTCCCAGCGTGAACTCCTCAGTGGCAGGACACTAATTCTGCTTCCTGGACACTGTCCAAACTGCCATGGTAATAAGCCCTAACTCGGCTTTAGATCTCACCACAAGGCTGTAGTCTGTGAATATGGACAGAGCATGAGACGGTTGGATGGCATCATCGACTCTGTGGACATGGGTTTGAGCAGACTGCAGGAGGCAGTGCAGGGCAGGGAAGCCTGGCGTGGTACAGTTCATGAGGCTGCAAAGAGCTGGGCACGCCTGGTCGAGTGAACAGCAATAGTAATCCATTTCTTCCAGCTATTACAGTTACTATTTTGTAACTCCAACCACTTCCACCTTATGTGTTGAGTCTGAGTGTTATAAATATTTAATTATGCCCTGTTTACAGATGAGAAAAAGAAGGCACAAGGAGGTTAACTAAGTTCAGTTCAGTTGTTCAGTCGTGGTCGACTCTGCGACTCCATGGACTGTGGCATGCCAGGCTTCCCTATCCATCACCAACTCCCAGAGCTTGCTCAAATTTATATCCATCAAGTCGGTGATGCCATGCAACCATCTCATCCTCTGTTGTCCCCTTCTCTTCCTACCTGCAATCTTTCCCAGCATCAAGGTCTTTTTCAGTGAATCAGCTCTTTACATCAGGTGGCTGAAGTACTGGAGCTTCAGCTTCAGCATCAGTCCTTCCAGTAAATATTTAGTGTTTATATCCTTTTGGATTGACTGGTTTGATCTCCTTGCAGTCCAAGGCACTCTTAAGAGTCTTCTCCAGCACCACAGTTCAGAAGCATCAATTCTTCGGCTAACTTGCCTTGGTCATGACTAACTTTGGCTGACTAACTTGCCCAAGGTCTTAAAGTTAGTAAGGGACAGAGCTGGGTTTAAACCTGTAGCTGTCTGCTTCTATAGCCCATGCTCATATCTGCTTCGTTTACTTTCTCTTTAAATTGCTGTCATATGAGAGTTATAGGTGGTAGATGTTATGGATTCAAACTGTGGGTGATAGAATTATAGCTTTTGGAGGAGTAAGTTTCAGCTGGTTTTTTAAATAAAGGACACATTTAAACGTGTGGACAGGAGACAGAGGTCCATGCAGCACAGAACGAGTAAAGCTGTGAAGATGAGCCTGAGAAGAGTCTGTTCAGGGGGTTACGGAGAGATCGCATTCACTCTATAGAAATAATAACCAGCGAACGGAAGGTTTATCCATAAAACTTTATTGAAAAAATGCTTATTTTTTTCTCAAAGTTCTTAGATTAATTGGGTTCTTCTAGAACACCTCTGCTGCTATCTGCTAAATCACTTCAGTCGTGTCCAACTCTGTGCAACCCCATAGATGGCAGCCCACCAGGCTCCCCAAACCTGGAGTTCTCCAGGCAAGAACACTGGAGTGGGTTGCCATTTCCTTCTCCAATGCATGAAAGTGAGAAGTAAAAGTGAAGTCACTCAGTTGTGTCTGACCCTCAGTGACCCCATGGACTGAAGCCTTCCCTCCGTCCATGGGATTTTCCAGGCAAGAGTACTGGAGTGGGGTAGGAGAGGGCAATGGCAACCCACTCCAGTACTCTTGCCTGGAAAATCCTGTGGACGGAGGAGCCTGGTAGGCTGCAGTCCACGAAGTCTCAAAAAGTCGGACACAACTGAAGCGGCTTAGCAGCAGCAGCAGCAGAAGAACACCTCTACTAAAAATTTTATCTCATTTGTTGGGAATACTGATTCAGGTTTCAGATGGAAGTACATTAGTAAGGAAATAATAGATAAAATTCTCAGTCTTTGTTATAGAGCTTTTTAGTCCATTCATTTTTCTTAAGCTACTTCTGCCCACACCAGCATAATTTGGTTGGTTTAACTTGTGATGAAATTGGTCCAGCAGGAGGAATTAAATGTATGTTGGAAATGTGCCAGATTTGGGGAGAAAATGTTATTTTTAACATTCTGGTCATTTTGGTAGAGTGAAGATCTTTCCATGAAGTTGCTATTGGAAGGTTTATAGACCACTAAACATGGCTTCCATATTTACAAAAACCACACACACACACACACACACACACACACACATAGAAACTAGAAATAATGTGGAAACATGTAACTTTGCAAAAAATGTCACGCTTACATAGCCTAGTGAAAATAAGAATCCCAATTGAGATGGAAAGCTTATTGCTGCCCTAAGTTTGGAGATGGTGAAATTTGAATTCTCCTCTGGGTTGTAGGAGATCAATTCTGGGATTTCTTTGGAAAGAATGATGCTAAAGCTGAAACTCCAGTACTTTGGCAACCTCATGCGAAGAGCTGACTCATTGGAAAAGACTCTGATGCTGGGAGGGATTGGGGGCAGGAGAAAAAGAGGACAACAGAGGATGAGATGGCTGGGTGGCATCACGGACTCGATGGACGTGAGTTTGAGTGAACTCCGGGAGATGGTGATAGACAGGGAGGCCTGGCGTGCAGCAATTCATGGGGTCACAGAGAGTTGGACACGACTGAGCGACTGAACTGAACTGAACTGAACTGGATTGTAACAGATTCCCCACTGAAGCATAAAATATACATAAAATAAACCACTCTTGTATTTATTCATTCGATATATTTACAAGTTAGAAGAGGTGTGAAGAGCAGGGAGATGAGCTGACACCAAAGGTCAGGAACTGAGGAAACATGGGCAGGGTGGACCAGGTGCAGATATCTCTGTGGAGCCCTTTGCTCTGATGCAGGTGGGTCAATAGCATGGCATGACATAAAGAATTTTCAAGGTTAATTTCCTTATCTAGAACAGAGGAGTAACTTTTTTATAACTTCTAGATTTGCAGTTTATCCAGTATCTTCTTAAAAATCATCAAAGCTTACATTAGTTTTTTCCAAGCTAAACTTTTGTCTATAATTATAATGTCACTTTATATAGTTCCTTACCTATTCAGAAATATAATTTGTGCCATAGATTTCTCTGGGCTTTTTAAACCCATGTCCATAGCTACTTTGGAATGGGGCTATTCTTAAAATATGTACAAGGTTTTACTTTATCTGCAGTTGATTCTAACCACATGTTTTTGTACATGCTTAAAAAGTCCTATGTTGATATTTTGTCAAACGGTTGAAAATACTTTCTTCTTAATAAAATGAGTATTTGTTGTTGCTCAGTCACTAAGTTGTGTCCAACTCTTTGCAACCCCATGGACTGTAGCATACCAGGCTTCCCTGTTCTTCACCATCTCCTAGAGTTTGCTCAGACTCATGTCAATTGAGTTGATAGTGCCATCCAGCCATCTCATCCTCTGTCATCCCCTTCTCCTCCTGCCCTCAGTCTTTCCCAGCATCAGAGTCTTTTCCAGTGAGTCAGCTCTTTGCATCAGGTGGCCAAAGTATTGGAGCTTCAGCTTCAGCATCAGTCCTTCCAATGAATATTCAGTGTTTATATCCTTTTGGATTGCCTAGTTTGATCTCCTTGCAGTCCAAGGGACTCTCTAGAGTCTTCTCCAGTCTTCTCCACAATTTGAAAGTATCAGTTCTTCAGCACTCAACCTTCTCACATCCGTACATGACTACTGGAAAAACCATAGCATAGCTTTGACTATATGGACCTTTGTCGGCAAAGTGATGTCTCTGCTTTTTAATAAGCTGTTTAGTAGGTTTGTCATAGCTTTCCTTCCGAGAAGCAAGAGTCTTTAATTTCTTGTCTGCAATCACCGTTTGCAGTGATTTTGGAGACCAAGAAAATAGAATCTGCCACTGTTTCTGTGGATGGAGGTCCATAACATTGTATAGGAAACAGTTACCAAAACCATCCCAAAGACAATGAATATAAGTAAGAGCAGAAGTAAATCCTAACTGACCTTTAAATTAATCTGCATTAAAAAGCTAAAGCCAACTAGTTCTAAATACTTTGATTCAAAACCTGTTTGAATATACCTAAAGACAATGTTTATTTTCTAAATCTTTTAATTTGGGAAAGATTTCAAATTGTGATTTGATTTTAACCCACTAATCAGGATGCCCCAGTAGACATTCTCATCTGGGATTTATTGTTCGTCATTTCCTCATATTAAAGTTTAAATTCTCCATTGATTTCTTCCTGGGAAGAATATTTTGTTCATGGTTCCAGCTGTGGCATAATCCTGTCTGGCCTGTTTGAGTTACTAGTCAACCGTCTGAGCCATAGGCTTTTGCTGCTGTACAACAGAACTGTTTCTTATTTAACATGCTGTCATCTCCAGTGTGTGCTCTCAGCTCCATGTAGAGAAGCACAGGCCCTGCCTTTGGAGAGGTCCAGTCGAGTAAAACTAATAGTACATAGATCCATCCACACGTTGGAGTATAGGGTAAGAGGGTTAGAAGATGAAGAGCAGTGAAAAGGAAACTGAGGATGTTAGTTTTATAATAAGTGTATGTGCTTTACTGTGTGTAATTCCCAGTTTGTGCTGTGCTCAGTCGCAAGGCTGTGTTCATCTCTTTGTCACCCCATGGACTGTAGCCTGCCAGGCTCCTCTGTCCATGGAATTCGCCAGGCAAAACTACTGGAGTGGGTTGCCTTTTCCTTCTCCAGGAGATCTTCCCAACCCAGGGGTCAGGCCTGTGTCTCTGCCACTGGCAGGCAGGCTCTTGACCA